>JAHBCN010002190.1:0-96529 GCA_019359885.1 Listronotus oregonensis
TTTCTCTTCTAGATAAGCTTTCTTTACACCTACTACTTAATATTTCAGGATTCTGTCTTGCCAAACAGTGAAATATACGCCCACTACCAGCAGCAAATTGTCTACAATATTTTGAATAATCTTCTACACAGTCTATATATAACTGCTGGTCCAGTCTTATGTTGTCAGATTGTAACTCAGAAAGTCTAAATACTTCCCTTTTGCAGTTATCTGAGACTTTTAAAATATTACTCTGTAAACAAGCAATTGTTCTTATTTGTGACAAACTTTGGGAATCAATTTTACCACACTGAAGATTTTGAACATCTGTTTCACACTGGTCTAAAAATTTGGCCAAGAATTTGTAGTCAGTAAAAGCAACATTTTCTATTCTACGCACTAGCGCCTGACAACTTTTATCTTCAATATTCTCTTGACCATTGGCTAAACATTTAAAATAGTCACCGTCATCAACTTTGCAGTTGAGTTTACTCATATCACTTCGGCATAAGGGCAACAAGGTGTCGACAACATTACTATCTTTAATAAGTTGATTTGTGCGGTCCCAAACAATTTGTTGGCACTGTGGCGTTAATAAAGCCAAATCATTTGGATGTAGCGAATGTAAACATTCAAGTATTGACAAATCATCATTATATTCCTTATTTCCACAAAATCTCACCATATTCTGGCACTCCATTTTATTCAAAAATGTTGGTTTGGTTTCTTGTTTGTTTCGTGATAATTGTAAAACATCATTTGAATTATCACCAAAAACTGGCAAAAACAATAATGTTAAGCAATAAAACTCAATCATTGTTAAGAGTTATAAATGCAAAACTTGGTACCGTAGTTGGGCTTTAAAATATGAAATAAATAAGTATAATGCAAAACTCAACACATTGCGTGTAGACCGCGTTTAAAACCTTTTTTTAATTGCAAATATACCGAATGAACACAAACACGTAAAAGTGACATTTAACAAATTAGCAAGGTTAGTTGGGGTTTCTTCCTCTTTCTTCGTTTTGTGACCAAAGCTTCCAGGACTATACCACTATACTATAGAGGGTAAAAGAAAAGGAGCACCATCTCTTATGGCTGTTTGGCTTAAAAAGTGGCTACAATGAATTTGTAGTCCGATCAAATTAGACCCAAAAACAGTAGTCCAGGGACGCTATCTTGACCATTCGCATCTTTCACGATCCGTCAAATCTGTTGATAAATTAAATGACAATTCGACGGATTCTGAAAGATGCGAACGACCAAGAATAGTGCTCCAGATATCCAGTGTTACTGGACAAAAAGTTACCCATCAGTAATTGTTACCAAGTTGACGTTAAGTTAACAATTCGTTACTAAGTCAAGTTTGCTACAAATTGTTGACAATCTACCACCGTAAATATCACGAAAATTGTCAGCAACACTTGTTAAATACCGTACAATTTACCGACAATAACTTGCACCGTAACTTATTATAGCTGAGTTGTCCTTAAATTTTAAGAAATTTACTGCCAATTTTCCTACAACTTTGTACTTGACAACTTTTCTGACAACTTGCCTACAATTTGCGGAGGTAAATTCCCGTCTAAATGCCATCGAAATTAACAAGGAGTGCTCGATCCCATTTAAGCCCATATACGCCAATTTTAAATGTCAATTCGATATTTGTGACGTAATCGTTTTGCCTATTGTTTTGTATACAAGTAGTATAAAGTCTTAATTTTAGCAAATGGTATAAAATACAGATCTAATAGTAGGTGTACATCCAAATTAGTTTTTAAAAGTTAATAAAATAAATCTACCTTTTGGGCAAAACGGTGACAAACAATCTATATCTGCGGAAAAATAGTAAAAATCAAGCACTCCTTGTTAGGTTTACCACTTTTGATCCAAGGGTGATAAACTTAACAAGGAGTGCTCGATCCCATATAAGCCCATATACGCCAATTTAAATGTCGATTCGGTATTTGTGACATAATCGGTTTACCTGTTTGTTTTGTTTGCAAGTAGTATAAAGTCTTAATTTTAATTAGGCACAAGGCTCAGCATTGAGTGTTTCAACTACCGCAACGCCTCGCATAATCAGATTTGGTTGTTTCAATTAATGATCGCATAATGCGGCATTAATGCGCATTGTGCTCTGTAGTTGAAAAATACCCATTATCAGGTCTGTTTTTCTTCAGAAATAGTGTACACTTTTTTACGTAAGTGCTTTTATGGAAGATGTATTTTAGGACTACGTGGATAAAAAAGTGTAAAATATTTCTGAATAATAAACAGTTCAATCTCATGATTTGACGCCGCGACAACATCTGTGCGGTGCCCACATGACAGATTAATAGTTAAAAGACAGGTAATAGATTAATAGTTAAAATAAATTCAGCTCGAGAGGGTGTCGCTGGTGACAAAACAGTGGGGACAATATGTCAATAATGGCCGGTTGCACCAACAATTTTAAGAAACCCTTAGCAAGGTAATTCCTAAAATGGCCAAACAAGCAATGTGATTGACTACATTGGAGATTTAGGGATCACCTAACGCTTAGGGTTCCCTAAAATTGTTGGTGCAACTGGCCATAAATCCTTAGCTCCTATAGGTTCCCTACGTGTCGATGGCGTCACGACGTAGTTCTAAGAATGAGCCTTAAGGCTAGTCGTCCATTGGGATCGAGAAGCTACGAAATGCGAAAAACGCGAATGTAAGCGAATGCCATTTGCACGAAAGCATGCAAACTACGATCGTTCATTGCCACAGAACTTTTTTGAAATTCAATTCACAAGCGTGTATCGGGATCCTACATGCGTTGACGTGCGAACACGGACCTTTATGACCACAACTAAGGCGATTTCGGCCCGTTCAGGTACCCGGATTTTGGTAGGTGACAATTGGCAAGGGTAATAAACCTAACAAGGAGTGCTCGATCCCATTTAAGCCCATATAAACCAATTTAAATGTCAATTCGGTATTTGTGACGTAATCTGTTTGCCTGTTTGTTTTGTTTACAAGTAATATAAAGTCTTAATTTTTTAAAAATATTATACATTACAGTTCTAATAGTAAGTACATATCCAAAATAGTTTTTAAAAGTTGAATATTTAACAAAAATTAATAAAATAAATCTGCCTTCTGGGCAAAATGGGCAAACGGGTGACGTCCAAACATAACATATCTGCGGACAAATAGTAAAAATCGAGCACTCCTTGTTAAGTTTACTACCCTTGGACAATTGGTATGTCCTAGGCCAAGGGTGGTAAACTTAATAAGGAGTGCTCGATTTTTACTATTTGTCCGCAGATAAAGGTTATGTTTGGACGTCATCCGTTTGCCCATTTTGACCAGAAGGTAGATTTATTTTATTAATTTTTGTTAAATATTCAACTTTTAAAAACTATTTTGGATATAAACTTACTATTAGAACTGTAATGTATAACATTTTAAAAAATTAAGACTTTATGCCACTTGTAAACAAAACAAACAGGCAAACGGATTACGTCACAAATACCAAGTTGACATTTAAATTGGCGTATATGGGCTTAAATGGGATCGAGCACTCCTTGTTAAGTTTATTACCCTTAGTCCTAGGCAGAGTTTATTAATCTTAAGGGGGTTATGACATCCGCCATATTGAAAAACTCTTCTGTGACTTCAAGAAGGGCCCATTTGGGCCATGTTGCATTTTATGCCGGACAGTGGCGTAAAACTGAGGTGAAAACGAAAAACTGCTTTTATTCCGACAAACAAATATTACGACGTTAATAAAATTTTATGAGAAAGTAAAGCAGTTTGGGGTTTTTAATTATTTTTGTATCTTGGAACAGTCCGCGAAGGCAGAGGCCTAGTATTAACGCACCGTGGGTGTCTGAAGTGTGGTAAGAGGGAGTTTATTCACAAGAGACTTAAATTCTGCAGGTAGCAGGTTCCATAGTCTTGACACTCCAGGGATGAGGGAACGAAGAAAGGGGAAGTTCGGGGCCTCTCTAGCTGAAAAAAGATGCATAAAATTGCACTCTGTTGCCCTGTTGGGAGCTACCAGAGAAGGAATTATACTGGCCAACTCCTTTAAGCTAAAGCCGTGGAAATTCCTATAAAAGAAAGACATATTCCCTTCAGCCCGTCGGTGGGCAAAGGAAAGAAGCTTTTCTGTAAATGCAGGATCAGTAATCGACTTTTACAAGGTATCTGGAAGATCTTTGTAAAATTATAAAATATCCAACTCCAGATCAGATACTGGAAGCCATAGAATAATAACTTTTCTTTTTAGGAATTAATGACGGTGTTTTTGTATTACTTCATAAATATATAAACTTGTCTTGTTACTTATTATACGATATATATAAAACTAGTTATTTATTTATTTACGGACCATACAGCATCTTGATATAGATTAATAGCAAGATTTTCCACTGTGGCAATAAAATGAGTTATTTTATGTAAAAAAATGTGAATACAGGTTTATAGCTACAAAACTAAACTTTATTTGTTTCACAACTACAACACTACAATACATTAACAATTGCAACAATTAGATAAAATACAACTGAAATTTTTACATTTTGAGAGGATATGGAAGAAAAGAACACAGTACTTAGTGGTATTATTTAACAATATTTTGTGGTATATTACATTTCATATTCTAAAACATAAAAATCATTCAAACATTAAAATGCTACTTAATACAAACACAAAAATGTCATTTATAGTTTTAGTATTTAGTTTTTTGTTGTTTCCCCTTAAAATCAACCTACTTATTAGTTTATTTCTCTATTTAGAATAATAATAATGATAAACAAATCTTTATTTCAGAATTAAATATAAACATACATAAAATGAAATAATGTCATAAGACAAAATAAAAAACAAAGCACCTTAAACACATTTTTTAATTTTTTTTAGTGGCCATTTATTCATTCATTCATTCATCTTCGTACGTTGTCAATCTGTGTCTCAAAAAGGTATTGTTTAATGTTCTTGTAATGTAAAAAGCTTGAGACTCGCTACCCCTAAATAATGATCTGTTTTTACAGAAAAACAATATACATTCCTATTCTAAACTGCAGCGACAGTTAGAAGACCATTTTGTTTAAATTTACCTCCGCATGTTTTTTTAAATTTAAGACGAAGAATTGTTCTTTTATTTATTTAGCATAACTTCTAACAGGCATCCATTTATAAGACATTTACCATTATATATAACAATCATTGAGTAAACAAATGACAAACAACACCAAACAATAAATCAAATTCAACTTAACTCTAATTATTAGTCAGTAAATTATTAAACAATAAAGTCCTAAGCACTTTAGATTATTGTGCGGCACTCATTGCAAATATATCCAGTTCGTCAGAAAGTTGGTTATAGTGGCTGCACATTGTGTAAATAGGCGATCTTCTTATTTCTTAGCTCTTGGCAGCCCTTGCAAGATAAAACAAAAAATTAGATCTCGTGTTCTTATTTGGTACTCGAAATTTTAACTTACTTACAAGTTCCTCACAGTCCTCTTCATACTACACAATCTAAACAAAAACTTCTTCAGTGCAAGGTAGGTTTACATCAGTTAAGTTTTAACTTGTAAAAGGCAAATAAGTAATTGGTGGATAAGTATCCAAAAAAATGTAAATATAATTAAAGAATGTAACTAACCGCAAACTTAATGAATATACAAAATAGTGGGAAAAAATATTAAATACACATTCTGAAGGTACATTAATGCATATACCTAAAGTTGATCAGTTTTGGTAGAGATCGAACGCTGTAAGAACAACACCGATACGTCACGGTCTCATATGGCAAACTGATATAAAACCGTGACGTATCGGTGTTGTTCTAACAGCTTTTGATCTCTATAAGCAACTCAATATTGACATATTTAATTTCTTGACAACAAATTACTATGTATATGTATATGAAGTTATGCGTTTAAATGGTGAGATTAACGAAATTAAAGACATTAATCTAATACAAGGCAATAGAATCCAGAAAAGATAAATCAGGGATATGGAAAATCCGGTAGAATTTTTAAATAAGGTGCAATTTAAAAGTCGATTTAGATTTAGCAAATAGTGAGTTTTTTACATAGTTTTAGAAGATTTGAATCTGATTATTTTCTTATTAACTTAGGTCATATGTGGAGATCTACGGGGTTTGTTTCAACCAACTGCATCGAGAATAATAGAAAAGGTTTCGAGAATTATCGCATTTGAAGGTCGCAATAATATTAAGATGCCTGAAACAGCGGCAGCGTAACAGCAGATATATGAGGAGTTTTATCAGATTGCCCATTTTCCAGAAGTGGTGGGCTGTATTGATTGCACGCATATTTCGATAAAGAATCCTGGTGGCCCATTCGCTGAACTTTACAGAAATAGGAAATGTACATTTAGTATTAATGTGCAAGTAGTTGCAGGACCTAATTTAAAAATTATGGATATAGTTGCAAGAGTTGTAGAGAACATGACAGCATGATATTCAATAATAGTGCGTTAAAAGCTAGATTTCAGGCAGGCCATTTACACGGGTATCTTTTGGGCGACAGTGGTTATCCATGTTTACCATACCTCATGACGCCCATTCTGCATCCACAAATTGATTCTGAAATTAGGTATAATGCTAGCCAAATTAGAACACGGAATGTAGTAGAGAGACTTTTCGGTGTATGGAAAAGACGATTTCCCTTCCGATTTCTGAAAGAATATTTACCTTCTCTGCCGTTCGACTTGCATTGAACTCATTCATAACTTTCACCCATGCTTCGTTCTTTTTTTTTATTGTGGTTACGTCTGTTCTTTTATTTTCTATTATGTTATGGTTTTTTAAAATCTGGACCAATACTTCTTTATCCTCTCTGGTATAAGGAACTGCCGTTATTTTTAAACGAAGTTCGATTACGAGAATAAAATGCGACGAATTAAGTTTTTAAATATTAAAGATTTATTAAAAAAAAATGTAAGAACTTAGCTTGACAACGATTCTTTTTTAACTAATCGAACTGTTGCACCATTCGTCTGGAAAAGCCGATTTGTTTATATTATATCCCAGATTAAATGCAGCCACTTCACTTTGTTTATGTCCGGCGCTTCGCTATCTTTTTTCGCCGGCGGGAGACCCCCTGAGATTCGACTCTGAAACGCAAGTTTCGGCGAGCCGCCAATCCTTCGCTCGCCGAAAGATGCTCCGGCGAGCGATTGCCCCGGAGCGTCTTCTGGCATTTGACTATGAATACCAGTCTTGGACTTTTGCTATCCCCATTTACGACGATGTCATAACCCCTTTAGATTAATAGACTCTGGTTTTAGGCCACGACCGGACGTCTGTCTAGATAATATCACTCCAATTTATTCAGTACACTTTTGGTAGGTGTTGATTAATATTTTTTAAAGGTAATTATTGCATATACGGTTTTCTCCTATTTTTGGATTATATGGCAAAATTTTTATATAGTCATATTCTAGTGTCCTTAGGGATTGCAAATATACTACCGGAGAAGAGAAATTATGTGTTTTAATATTTTTTATTTTAATTTGAAAATTTAAAATTACCATTGATTTTCTCCATATAATGCGAAAACTCCCCTTTATGACAAGAAACGTCAGCTTGCAGTGGTGCCAAATCGGGGTCTTTTCGAATACGTCCCCGCATTTTCACGTCTAAAATATAATTGGGGAAAATAAAAACCCGCTTTAACTAACCAGAATTAGCCATGACCGACTTTTTAGACAAATTCAAGAGCCCTTAGTCGGTCATGGTTAGTTTTGGTTAGTTGCGGTTAGCCCCCTTTTATTTTTCCCAATTATATTTCAGACAGAACAGGAATATCAAAATTTGATGGCCGAAAATTATTAAGTCCGGCAACACTGTTGATACTTATTTTAAATTTGACAATGAAGAAAGAAAGTGTTATCGTTATCAGATATTAGATTTATTTCTAACCTATATTTTTTTAATTCAAATTAAAAGTTGTTTTTCCCGATTCTCTGCGTATTTTGTCAATAGATTTCTGTTTCTGTGTGTTATGTTTTAGTAAATAATTATCAATTTATACGATTTTACCTCGCCCAGCACTCCAATTTACTCCAAGATCCTGTAAGTTTATTTGGTTGAAAAAACAAAAATTAAACACAATTTCTCTTCTCCGGTAGTATAGTTGCTATCCCAAAGGATACTTAAATGTAATTTTATTTAAAAAATTTCATAAAATCCAAAAATAGCAGAAAACCGTATATGCAATTGTTACCTTTTTAAATAATTAATTTTTTTAGCGTTTATTAAAAAAGTAACAACTTCCTGTTATTCTTTGGCAACTTTTTAAACTATATCTTTGAAGTTAACAATTAGGTTATTATTTTTTCTAATATAAAAATACCTAAATAAAATATAAAGTAAAAGACCAACAACTCTAGAAAAGGATAAGAACCTACTAAGGCCGGCCGCATACATGCAACTTTTAGTCGAGCAACTGTTTAGTCGCACGTTAAAAGTATATGGAAATGTATGTAGGTGCGCATATTAGCAACTAGATAGTTGTTCGACGAAATAGTCGTAAAACCACATCGATCGCCTTTTGATTAATCAGTCGCGCAACTATCGCGACGGTTCAATGAGTATTGCCCAAGGAAGTTTAAAGGTGTATGGAAGCCCAATACTTTAGAACAAAATTGTCCAGGCGTGCAGGGCAGCGGGAATAGGGGGGTTGGCCCCGCGGAATTTGCGCAATGAATAGTAGGTCAGGGCCGGATTTCCATAATTCTTTGTTACTATCTATAAAATTGACATAATCAAATGTCAAATGCCAACATTCACTTTTTTTATTTTTTGCACAAAATTGTTGGTTATTAAAGGATACTACTATAAAATATTTCAAATTATTGTGTAATATTAGATTTTATTTCATCTGATATAATATGGAAAAAATAGATGGCGCCACTTTACTGCCTTCTATTTAAATGGTCGATATTTTTGGAAGTTTTGTATTTTTACCAAAAATCTTTGTAAATAAATAAAAACACGATTTTTTAAAATAAATTTCAAACATTGTATGATAGTATTATGTACTTCTCACCAATTTTGTGATAAAAGAAGGGCAAGATAGTGTAAATGAGTTTAATCTATCTAATCCTAAGATTGTGTCTGTACATTAAAAAGTGAAAATTTTTATAACTGCTTTTTAGGCATATACTTTTCACTAATAACAACCATTCATGAGACAGAATAACAGTGGTTAAAAATGTTTAGTAACCTTTGGTACCTGAGTATCCATTGTAACAGTATCCGTTAAATATCATGTGTGTACAGTATGTCGAGCTTAAAAAGTTGATAATGCAAGATTAAGAAACCAAAAATCTAATTTATCTTTAAACAAATGGTATTGTCTCGAAAGTTGCCTCCTCTCTGATTTTGATCAAATTTGGTATACAGGGGTTTTTAGGGGCGCTGATTACAAATTTGAAAAAATATCTTTTCGGCAACGTTTCGTTTCCGAGATCTTCATCATCAAAGTTGAAAATTAAACTAACCTCATTTTCACTATATTCTCCCTTCTTTTTGTACGCAATTCTTGATTTTTACACTAAAGTGGCACACAATATTTTATAAACACCTTTTAAAACCTTGTATTTTTTTTATTTTACATCTTTTTTCCATTAAATTGCGAACTTTTAAGTTCAAAGGCAGCAGCCATATTTGCTTAAAAAATAAAAGTGTAAAAAAGGTGTAAAATAAACATAAAAAAAGTTTTTAAAAGGTGTTTGTGAAATATTGTGTGCCAATTTAGTGTAAAAATATAGAATTTTGTGCTAAGAGAAGGAGGAATAGTGTAAATAAGGTTAGTTTGATTTTCAATTTTGATGATGAATATCTCGAAAACGAAACATTGCCGAATTTTTTAGATTTGTAATCAGCGCCCCAAAAAACCGTACCAAAATTGTACTTCCTTTCATTCAATTAGAGGGACCTGTATATATCAAAATTTGCCTGGTCTGCCCAGTAATCAATAATTTTGATCCTTTAGAAGAGTGTACTAAATTATTAAATGAAATAAAAGTACCTAAATGTAAACCTTATTTCTTTTTAATAATCCACAGAAATACACAAACATTGTGGAAATCATCTAAAAGATAGTTAAGATTGCCTTACTCTCACTAATATTTCCTATGAAATTTTCATTTTCTATTATTCATAATTGATATATTATTATTTATTCGGTTACCTAACGTTACGTCTTATAAGAAGCACCTAATTTAAGTATAAAAAATACTTACCTAAAGTTAAAAAGACGGGTATGTTACCCTTACTCCGGCTCTCATAAAATTATAATGTGTTGGCTAACTTTACACTGATTTATCAGTGTGTAAGTAGGCAACACATTAAATTATTTCGTGGAATTTTCTTATTGCGCAGAATCGGCGGGGCCAACTCTGACAGTTATTTTCATACTGGGCTGGACATTTTTTGATCGAATGGGCCATAGCATTGGGCTTCCATACACCTTGGTATTGCCATGTATTGGGCTGCGCATACGCTCAACTGAACAGTCGTCCAGAGTCCAGCGGCTATTCGAACAAGTACATAAATCGATAGCGACTAAATTGACTGTATGCGCACCTTCGGCGACTAAACTGTTTGGTCGTCATAAAAATCGCACAAGCACAACTCGCCTAAACATTTGCTCGACTAAAAAGTTGTATGTATGCGGCCGACCCAAAGCCATTTACCGACTTGCATTTCACGGTATATCAGATAAAAAAAAACCAAAGAGGGTATAACGTCACTACTTTCTCATCCAAAATTGGTTGGTAGGCATTTAACCAACCAAAGTTGGGTACCAAAACGGGCCGAAATCGCCTATAAAGTTAGTGGTTTATAAGCAGAAAACAAAAACATTTTGTCGAATGCGCCAGTTAATGGCCATAGGCCTTTTCATCATGTGACAAGCGCAAGCGCAGTTTCCATGTTGAAAAAGCGACAATTCAAAAGTTTCGTACTGTTTTGATCGACAATGTCTGGGAATGCAGTATTATCTCCCCAATTAAATCACTTACTGGAAAAAATCGTTGATGGTGCTTCACTGATTTATAATTCAGTTAAAGCCCATAATTGTACGCATTTAAAAAGGTAGCTTAAATGTCATGGACGTCTTTAAAAGGGTAAAAGAAGTGAGCTAATTGAGAGGTTAGGCATCATTACTTCTTTACTATACAAAAAGTATCTATAATTTTATTCCAATTAGACCTACCACATATATACAATTGTTATATTGATTAAATTGTATTGTATTTAAATGATTTATAGCGTGTATCACTCTTACATACTCCATAACAACACCGCTTCTTCGTTCCTTTACGTACTGATATCATTATAATAATCGATTTAAAAAACCTATTTGCTAATTAAGGCACTTTTTTCTTTATTTTCGTATTTCTTTTCTTTAATAACTATACTTTCTTTAGTATTTTTTTATTTTAATTATGTGTTTACAGGCCCTTTAACATGCTTGTTTACAAAAGACAGTACGAAAAAAATGGCTGATCCTGACGCATGCGCACAAAAAAAATTGTGATGAAAAGGCCTATTACAGACACTTTTGCATAGCACTACGTATGTTGGTAAATGTCCACGAACATTTTAAATTATTTGTTTGTGTGCATTAAAATTATGGATTTACGTAAACAGATTAAATGCATAATCCGTCACCTTTAGTTGGTATTTGACATATGAGCTGGGATTCTGTAAAATTATAAGGAAAGAGAATGTCAAAATAGGGATCACAGGTCTTTGTTGCTCTTAAGGGTAATTTATAAGTTTGTCACTGTTTCGAAAGAGATAGAGAAAAGGAATGTCAAAAAAATTGCTTACAGAATCGGGCCCATGGTCGTTTTCATTTGTCTAAAAGAAATATTGATGGCTGCTATATCAACCGTACCGTCCCAATCAGCACGCATAGTGGGGTAGATGCCCCTCGGGGCTGACCCAGCAGGTACCTGGAGCAAGAGAAATAGGCTATATTTCTATTCTTTTTTCTCTCTTGCACGCTTGTTTGCACGGCCGAGCGGCATGGCTGCCTCTAGGGGTGTACGCTCCGAGGCAGCTCTAGGGCTTAACCTCCGATTCGGCATTTTTCGTGAAGTGGATCACCTGCGTGCGACGTTGTCACTTAGCACATGCGCAAAATTTGTCAAAATTGTGATCTAGCTCTCTGCGCGTTGCGTGTTTAGCACCGTAGAAGTTTTTTCCACTTAGAGAAATAAAAATATTTCGACTTTTGACAAGGTAATTTTATTATTATGGTTAATTTTAATAATTCATTTAATACTGTATTGAACTATCACAATAACTGTTTAAATAAAATATAATGTGTAGAAAAGTTTTCTCTGGAAATATTTTGCCATGACTCACCAAGGTTATGATTGTGTCGAATTTGAATGTTGCTTTTTTAGGACACACAGTCTTTGTTTTCGCAAACGAAAATGTCTTCGGGCTTGGCGTCCCGTTTGAAACACCCCAAAAAACATGAACTTGTTAAATCACACAGTCAGGCCCAGCTGTTGGCTAATAAACTAAGACAGGATGGGGTGATGGTTGCAGGTAATAAATAAATTTAATTTTTAGGCCAACAGAAGCTACCTATGTCAGGTTTCCATTTTTTTATATTTTATACAATACATATTGTACCAAAGAAATAAAATGTTTGGTCTGTCAGAATTGTCCTATTCTCTCGACTATTTGGCACTTGCTGGTATCCTGACAAAATTTTAAAAAAAAGTAGTAAAAAGGCTTCTTCTAATTTTTATAGTAGCTTTTGGAAAAATAGAACAAACTATAATTCATTACTTTTCTAATACATGCATATCAATTCAATGGTAATAAGTTTACCATTCCATTATTCTGAGTTTTTTAGTTTTTGTGTAATTGCTGTATGATATTCACTTGTAAGTTTAAAAAAAAAACACTTTTGATTTAATATTTCCTGCAATTCAATTCAATTATGTTTACACACATTTTTTGCCATTGCCATTTTTAATTATTTTTAAAATACAACACATTTTTGCTGAAGACAGTAAACTTTGGTATTAACTGCTTTTTCTCAAAACTTGATGTAGAAACAGCCACATTTTATTAAATTGTATAAAATATAAACACAGAACAAAGTATGTCTTTTATGTGTTATACAAGTTTTCACCTTTTTTAACTATCCTTAGCCCAGTTATTTGTTATATTGCATTTTTGGTATTCTTAAGAGTGTTTTCTTTGGAATTCATAAGGGTCATTGATTGAAACCCCTCAGTCCTAATGTTGTCATGGTCAAAAATCATTTGATACAGTTTTGTTTTTAGATGTTTAAAAATTTTATAATCTAATTTCAATTTATAAATCAGGTGAAAAAAGCAATACTCATAAATGATTGAATATGATTTTTTACCTATGCTTCTCTTAACCATCTTAGCCATAATGTTTTGTTCTGGTGTTTAGTTTAGGAAAATTTGATATTAACTAATCGACCGTCAGCCCACCATAGAAAAAAAGGTCCAGTCATACCTAATATGCCCTTTTAAACAGTGAATATTGACTATGCGCTGATCATTTATAGATAGATTTTACAAGATGACTGCGGTTAATTGACAAGAAAAGAGACCTAGAATGTGCTAGACAAAAGTCATCCCGGAACAATGCACTTCGTTTGCCATTTAAAATAAACGAAATTTAATGAAAAAAAATCCATTGAAAAATTATCGGCTTATGTGTAGGTGAAGACTTAAGGGTGAAGCTTGACCTTTGTTTTTTTAAAAAAAAAATAATTCAATCATAAGTACTTAGTATGCCATTCATCCTAAATTAGTAAAAAAAAAATGTCCTGGAACAATCATTCTTGGTATGCCATTTATCCCAAATAAACATCCTTAAAATTAAATCTTGAAAAATAAATTGGCATACCTAGGTTTAAGGCAGTAGCATACCTTTGAATAATGTTATAATTTTGATTAAAATGACCAAACATCCTCTGTATGCCGATAGCTAATTGTATAACTAGACTATTTTTTAATAGGCATACTGATCTGTTAGTAAATTTTTAATTGACTGGGTAAAATAAAATAATAAAATTAATTTTATTAGGAACATATTTGAGTCATTTCGGAACCACCATACCCAATAAGCAATATTGATTTTTGAATGAATGAATGAATGTCCATTTTCTAACAAGCATATCGATTGGGTATGTATACCTAAAAGTACAGCCAAAAAAAAAAAACTAAAAGCTATAGGATTTTTTGTGGTTAGAATTTTACCTATGATTTCTCAATATTTTCCTTAAATCTTGGATTTACGGTTTTTATAATTGTACATTATTTATTTGTATCCTCACTGGGGCTAAAAAGCACTTACGTAAAGTGTTATAAAAAGTTTTTATTTGTTTTTTATCAAATATGTCTTATGAACCAAGTGTTTCATCTTCTGTCAACATTGTTACCTAAAAAAGGACATTATACACATAGTACATACATTTTTTTTGCCAGATCCATAAATGACACAAGTCCTTTTTCTTTAAATTTTAAAGCAGATTCTACTAGCGTTGGGTCATACGACTCTTTAGTGAGCGCGCTCAATTCATTCAGCTAACTTAAGTGTTAACGGTTACACCTTGTCCATATGGACGTGCTGTAACGCATCGCGGCGCGGCAGGCTCTTTGCTTTTCTTGGCTATACGACTCTTTACCCCACATATATGCAACACACAGCACGCCACGGCATGCGATGTTGTGGGATTCGTAATATTAATGCAATTTTCTTGATGTACTACAGACACTGAACAGCATATGTATTAAACCCGTATTCGTATCTCGTCGCCGAGCAGTAATATGTAATACTAGTAATGGCGATTTGAACAAGGAATTTAGCAGAGCTGAGTTTCGTTCACCGCTCACTTACCAGAATCGTACATCAAAAATCCATCAAAAAATTAGGATCAGTCTTGGTACAAGCAAATGTATCATACACACACCGAACCGCATATGTATTAAACCCGTATTCGTATCTCGTCGCCGAGCAGTAATACGTAATACTAGTAATGGCGATTTGAACGAGTTATTTAGCAGAGCCGAGTCTCGTTCACCGCTCACTTACCAGAGTCGTACATCAAAAATCCATCAAAAAATTAAGATCAGTGTTGGTACAAGCAGATATTTCAAAGCAAAAAAAAATTATTTAGAAATAAGATGAAACAAAAACTTTTATAAAATTGTAATATTCAACTGGAACAAGAATATAAGTCAAGTCAAAATATGCTTTATTGTTATAAAGAAAGATTCTTGTTAACAAAGCAAAAGTAACTAATAGAATATATACACTTACCTAACTAAAAAATAACTTAAAGTGTCTTAAAAATAATTGTCATTTCAGTGTAATGAAGTAGAAAAAAAAACATCTACATAAAAATAAATAACAAAGTTTAAAAATCGTCAATATAAGAGTTACCTAGCTATTACAAAAATAATTTAAAATACCATACCATTGTCATTTGAATAAAATAAAAACAAACATACATAAAAAAAAACAACAAAATTTTAAAATAGTCAAAATTTTAAATAAGATAAAACTAAAACTAACTAATACTTATAAACGGTCGCTGAAATACTCAGTCAGAGAATAATATGCCCTGCTCAGTAGTAATGACTTAACCGTCCCTCTAAATTTTTTTAAAGGCTGTATCATTCTTACAGCGTTCGGCAGATGATTGTACATCTTTTTTGAATCATAAAAGAGCGATGCTTTTATAAACCCAAACGCGGGATCGGTAACGGCAGCACTCCCACCTGATGGGTATTATGGGAATGAATAGCATCTATTGATGCTCCAAATTTTTTATGCATTAACGAAACGGTCTCCAGTGTGAAGAAAGTTAAAGTCAATATTCCATGCTTTACAAACAAAGGTTTGCAGGACTCCCTAGGGCCAGCTCTACACATATTTCGCAAAGCTCGTTTTTGCAGCACAAAGACAGAATTAAACAAATACTGGCTACAGTTTCCCCAAAACGCTATTTCATACCTTAGCTGGGACTTTATAAGAGAAAAGTACACCGTTCTTGCAATATTTACATTCAGTCACAAATTACCACAAATACAGATGCGAAAGCGCGCTAATAAAAGTCATATATTTTGTGATAAAAGTGATGCGATTTCGGTGACCTTGTAAATAGGGTAAAGAGTTACCGCACCAATGCGAGTCTACGCTTTACTTTGATGTCCAGTTTAGATGTTCTGCGCCATTGCATTACGAAGTATAGGAACATGAAGAAATAAAATAAGAATACATAATAATGCTATAAAACTATATATTTATTCAATAAAAATCCATATTTTATCACAAATGGGACAGAATTTTTATTTTTCTATTTGTTTTATCTGCTTTCTTTGAACTACATAAATCTCGGTTAACAAATTTTATAGTGTAAAATTATAAATAATTTTATGACATACTCTAGGGGGAACTCGTCGCATAGGTGCATAAATTCTACAGTTTTCATTTTTTCAAGGAACGTACGTGAAATTCCTTCCTTCGTACAAAGTTCGTCAACTAACGTTAAAAATGTATTTTGTAATTTATAAATAAAGTGAACAATAGATATCACTTTCATTATTATACGCTTAAAATTGCAAAAAATAATTTGGTGTTGTCTACAATATCGGACTGTTTTGCAAATTGTAAACAAATAGCACAATGATGAATTTTAAGAGCCTTATTAATTAAGTAGCCACAAACATAGGTAAATGCATTTTGCGTTGGCAAGTTTTCGTTTCTGTAATCATAATCGGGCAGAGTTATTCCATTAATTTTTTTTTTGCTGAGGTAATAGTTTTCTGGAAAATAGTACTTTTTAAGCTTTTTAATTGTTCTAAAAGAACACCCAAGTCGTCGTCACAATTCATATGTGCTGAATGTAAAAAACTTTGACAAAAGAGTTTTCCAAAAGCCCGTTGAAATTCTATAGGAGTTGGATTGACGGAATTTCCTTTTTGTTGTCTTGCACTGCCGAAATAATTTTCGAGACAGTCTTGATTAATTCTTCTTGTTTTAATATATTTAATCCCTACCATAGAGAGTCGCTGTCAAAGAGCTAGAATCGCCTTTATTGTTATCATCCCGCCGGTACGAAATCGACATTTAGAGGTTATGTCCTGGCCATTTTTATTATATAATTTTAAGTTATGTAGAAATAACCACATTTCATTTAAATGGGTTATTTGAAAATCTAAGCCTTTATATACAGTTTTGTACTGGTTTGGATGATTAATATCTACGGAATTTAATACATCAAACAACTTATCCAATTTTTTTATAACCTCAATAGTGGCTTTAGCTTCAGCAGGTAGAATCCCATAGAAACTCATGTGAGTTTGCATTCCACAAGCTACTGTTCTACTAAGGATTTGTACAGATAGCTTAACTTTCATTTTCTGAAAGTTAGATGGGTAAATATGAGCATCGGTAAGTTTGGGAGCGCATCTGTAAGGCCACTTTTTATCTTCGATATAAAAATTTTCAATAAAATTCCCGGATGTGTTTTTATTATGTAACAGAATATATTTTGCATTAAATTACTTTTGGTAGTTTTTGTTAAATGGGGAGTATCAAAAAAATACAAAAGATTAAAGTTACCTATGGGAAATTCCGGATTATCTGGGGTAACATTTAATAAATTTGAAAGCTGAATAAAATTAAATCCCATATCAGTAACAAGACCTTGAACATATATTCCTACATTTGATAATTTATTAATACATTTATTAGATACAACTCGAATCTCTGGAGCCTTAAGTTGGGTGTTAATAAAAAAGTATGCGATTGGTTGTTTCCAGTTATGAAACAAACCTTTAGCCATAATGACATGTAAACCAATGAGACTTGAGGGAAGTCTCACCTATGCAAATATTACAGTATTTGTCTAACTCCGACATTATTTTTACTTTCAGTTTTAAAGAGTTGAAAATATGTTCATTTTCTAATCCAGGTTTACAAATGAAATTTCGGGTCGTTAATTCTAAACTACGCTTTGTTGGTAAAATTAATTTTTTATCTAAAAATCCATAAGTTTTGGGGTCCAAAAAGTACAGCGTTAGAGCAATTTTTTTATGATCTTCGTTATACCGTCTTGCCTTTGCAACTCTATTTCTCAGTAAAGACTGAACTTTCACAATTTCGGAAAGGGGTTTGCTGAGGAATTTGTCGCACAAACTATTGACGTTCTGCAGCTGTGACAGTTTTCGTTTTTCGATAATAGATCGTTTTTTGGCACATAAAATATGGGAGGGTTGGAGGTTAAACTTGTTGGTGTTTGTGTCGAAGCAACCGGCGATAGCATAGGAGATTCCACCCTGGAACTGGTCGATGGAGTTTCAACTGTTAATAGGTCTAAAAGTAAAAAAAAATCCCTCTTTAAAGTGCCCAGGAAGCTTATAAAATATTTTATATCTGGTTTTTGGCGAAAAAAAATATTTTTACCTGTTAATTTTTTTTCGGAGCGGTTTTTATCATGTGTAGAGTCAAGGACGGTAGTTGGTTTTTGAAGGGCATCAAGCCGTATATCTAAAATTAGTAAGGGGATTTTTACAATTAGAAAAAAATATTGGTTAGTAAAGAAGCAAAATATGATTAGGTACTTACCTGATAATACAGGGATCTTTTTGAGGGGCTTAACAAAAGAAGTATCTTCGTGACTTCTTTTTGATGGGCCGCAAAACAGTGTTGGAACTGCATGATCATAAAGACGCTTTAAGCCAGCTGTAGTTTTATACACAAATTTACTTTTAAAGTGATTTTCGCACAATTTATAATTCGTGGGATTCTTTTGCAGAAGATCTTCTCTTTCAGCAGATTTGAGCCAAATTTCTGATCTGGAAGTAAACACAACAAAAAACATTTTGGGTCTATTGACAATAAACTCAAATGCGATTCAGCACTACGAAACTTACTTTAGAAATATCGAAAATTTGATTTATATATTTGTCGAAATCATTTTATATTTTTAACTAAACCTCTGTATTCTGGTACTTATATTTTACTATATTTGTACGAAAATTCAGCTCAGAAATTCCAACCGTTTGTAAGTAAAAAGGCTATGATAAACAGGCATCGACTTCATTTTATAAAATGTGACCCGTTTATCAAATTTGTAGAAGATGCCAATTTTTAATTATAGGAAACAGTATTATTAAATACATACCTTACTTCATCCTTTGGAAATCTAAATAGCTATGTTTTCCCACCACTTCTTTTAGAGCAGTGCAAATAAACACATTTAAATCCAGGCATTTTCAAAATACACAAGTACAAACAATAATAATCACAAAATACTGAATAAATCGAAATAGTTTTCAATATGCCGATAGAATAAAGAACATAAAAGCGCGCACTAAACTCGAAAATTGTTCAGGAAACACGAAACTTACTAAGAGCAGCCATACACTGGACTGCGTACTAGACCGAGAGGTGGCCTGCATCCAGCGAGGAGGCGTGTCGATAAAATCGTTCGGTTGCCGTCGCTTTCGTTACTTTCGCATCTGCTATTTGTGGTAATTTGTGATTCAGTTCGCCAGAAACCACTCTTACGACAAAACACCCCGATGCTAATTTCTCACAAAGACTAAGAATGTGTTGTTTAAAACTTAATTTATTATCGATAAAAACTATAGGAACTTTTTAAACAAACTTATCTACAAACAAAAACATGACTATTATAAAAATAAAATTGAAACTAAAAAAAACGATTTAAAGACACTATATAGTGTTGTTAAGGATGCAACTTACAAAGCTAACAGCAGAACTGGTAATTCTATAAACATGACTATTATAAAAATAAAATTGAAACTAAAAAAACGATTTAAAGACACTATATAGTGTTGTTAAGGATGCAACTTACAAAGCTAACAGCAGAACTGGTAATTCTATAAACATTAAAAATAATTTAGGTTAGAATTTTGTTGATTCGTTGGAGATGTCAATTTTTTTGTAATGAATACTTCATAAATGTCAGAGATATAATGGAAAAGGCCATTCCTCCTCCTCAAATTGAGTGTCAAATAGATTCGCCTATACCGCACCCAATTTTTCTTAAACATATAACTAAAAATGAAATAATTAAACATATAGCTTCACTAACAAATAACAGCTCACCTGGCTATGATGACATTCAGGTTGCTACAATCAAACAGACTTACCTAGAGATACTTGATCCATTATTACATATACTTAATTTAATTGTAGAGTTCAAATGGTGCATAATTACGCCCATACACAAAGCGGGATGTAAATCTTCCATTAATAACTACCGACCCATAAGCTTCATAAGCCATTTTGTTAAACTACTTAAGAAATGCTTAAAGGAAAACTCACCCTGTTTTTTTTTAAATAACTACCTATCTTCAAATCAGTATGGCTTTGTAGAGGAGTCTATCAGACGTACAACAGACGCAATGCATAAGCTTATAACCAAGGTAGTCAATAACTTAAATATGAATAAAAAAAGTTTATCAATGTTTTTAGACCTTGCAAAAGCGTTTGACACTGTCCCCCATGACAGACTTCTTGCCTTTATTCATTTCTGTGGCACTAGAGGGACTGCTTATAAATAATGCAGAGTTATTTGGTTGGTAGATGCCAGATGGTCAAACCTAATGTCTTAAGTAGTAAGCAAACAATAAAAATTGGTGTTCCATAAGGAACAGTCTTGGGACCAATACTGTTCATTACCTACATACATTTTTCTCTGTAGTAGAATATGGGTAGGTTATCAATTTCCTATGCTGATGATCTTGAGATAGTGTTAAATATAATAAATGGAATTAAAATCTTAAAAAATTGGCTTTAATCTTATAAACTAACTTTAAACTTAGCTAAAACCAATTATATTGCATTTTCCTTTACTAGAGCTAACAGACCACCTTTTAATTCAATTACTGTTCATAACCATTGTCTTATGGAAACATCAAGTACGAAATACCTTGGTATTATAATTATTGATTAATTTCTTAAATGGTTACCACATATTGATTATCTATCAAATAAAATACACAGAATCATTCATAAGTTCTACCTTATGAGAAAATTATTAAATAAAGAAACTTTAATAACAGATAACAAGGCATTCATAGAAAGTATTTTTAGATATGGTATACTGGTGTGAGGCGGCTTTATTATAGCAACTAACATAAATATCATACAAAAATACATCATTAAAATTATGTTTAAAAGAAACAAATTATATCCCACGAATTAACCCTTTTCTTTAGATTTAAGTAATATAAGATCAATATACAGGGTGTTAATTATTGTCATGCAGATATTTCAGGGGGCGATAGTACTCGTCAAAATAAGAAAAAAATGCAAATATATGCATGGTCTAAAGGGCGTCGTTTTGATTATACAGGGTGTCAAACTTTTAGTTTTGTTTTCATTTTTTCGTAATGATTTCTTAACTAAAAGACATAGCGATACAAAGTTGAAGATTTGGGGGTTCTTTGAAGCGAAAAATTCAAATTCGTCCATGTTGCTTGTAGAGGGCGCCAGCTATGGCCTACCCCACTTTTAAGATGGTATAACTTTTCTTAAACTTAATATATTGACCTGTTTATTAAAAAATAAGTTACTATAATTCTCTCTGCGTCAAAAATGTATATTTCATTTAGGTCTCTAGGTGCAATGAGGAAGTTGCATATTTTTTTTATTAAAAACCTATTTAAAATTCAGTAAATGCCTTTAAAATTTGGTATGTGCTTGTAAAATATTTTAAAACTAAGCGATTATTAAATAATTAATTATTTAAATTTTAAATATTACAAGGTCAACGAAAACGCTCTCTGACTGGTCAAGCCACGTGTGACGTCAAGATCCGATAAACAAAGTCTCGGCCCACGCTTGGCCCAAGCGCTGCCATTTAATCATTGGTTATTCCGTTTGTGTGTACATCGGGTTGTGGCCAATTTAGTGTACCTAAGGACGAGTTTTTTAATCATATATATTATATAATATTAAACCTGATTTAGTGTGTGACGATAGCCGGTTTAAAGTTTAAACGAGAGAACTTGGATGTAACCGAGGATTTAAGAGGCCTGGAACATAAATACTATAAATGTTGTGTAATGCCATTATGTAGTTCCACAACAAAAACCGGCCCAACAAATTATTTTTTAACGTTCCAAAAGATGAAAAAATACGAAAGAAATGGTGTGTAGCGATGAAGAGGGATTTGAAGAAAAGTCCAGTTAGTGTAAAATCTACTTTACATATCTGCGAAGATCATTTTAATGTAAGTACCTAATATTTAACTTGCCTCAAAAACAGACAACATTTCTCAAATATTAAATATAATTTTCTCGGTTTTTATTTAATAATTAGACATAATATTTTCTTTTATATTTATTTAGTACATTAGCACTGGTGATACAGAAACAAGCTCGTTATTAATTATTTTACTTTTGAACTTTTTGAACTGTGCTCTGGGGTTAAGCCTTAACTGTGCAGAAATCCCCATTTTGTATCACCTGTACCCAGCCAATGGCATTATCTCCATAACTTTCACGAGCGGACCTACAAAACAAAAATTATACCTGATATACCTAGTTTTTGTTAAGTTTTTATTTTAGTGAACTGAAGTTTTACATGAGAGTAGCGAAGTTCCACATTTGAATACAAAGTGGAAAAAAATATTTTAATAAGTTTTTACTTTTACTTTATAAAACAGCACTGTACTACGTACATATAGTATTATTACTTTAAAATAATGTTTAATTTTGAATACATACCTTGTAGCTTTTACTCCTTTTAACTCAGCTCCCATGAAATTTGGTTTATTTCCCAAAAATGTAAACATTGATAATGCATCAATTTTTGGCAAGTTATTAGATTGCCCTTGGACAAATCCAGCTTCAGTAGAAGTCATAATAAATGAAGTCTAGTTTTTAAAACAATTATAACAATATTTTGTTAGCACAACGACAACAAATAAAAACGGCACTCAAGAAACACGCCCAACTAACAAAATCATAAAACAAAATCACCTTGATGCCGCTTAAATGACAAGCAAAACAGAGAGTGTGACAGAGTCGTTTTGACAGATACCGGATCGTGACGTCACAGCAAGCTATCCTTGTTTGCGAGCTGCGTTTTGGCGCGGAGAAAATTATTTTGAATTTCAACATTTTTTTATAGAACAACAGTAAGTTGAATATTAGAAAAATATATGGGGCAATTGATACTTTATAGTTTTAGAAACTTTATAAGTAAAAAATAAAAAAATGTGCAACTTCCTCATTGTTTTTGAGATAAACGCACTTTAATGGACGCCTCAATTTTCCTATGGAAAATGTGTTTCTGCCAATTGTTTTTAAACTTTGCAAAGTAATAGTTTTCAACACGCTGATCAAAAGTTTCCACAGGCACAAAACCCAACAACCCCTCCAAAATCACCCTCAAAGGTCTCCAAATCCCCAGTGACCTTTAAGGCTGATTTCGGGGGGTTCGAGGGGTTTTTGGGTTTTGTGCCCATATCAGCACGTTATGAACTATTACTTTGCAAAGTTTAAAAACAATTGGTCGAAACCCATTTTCCATAAGAAAATTGCGGAGTCCTTTAAAGTGCGTCTATCTCGAAAACACTTGCTCCTAGAGACCTAAATAAGGTACACATTTTTAAAGCACAGAGAATTATAGTAACTTCTTTTTTAATAAATAGGTCAATATATCAAGCTTAAAAAAAGTTATGCCATCTAAAACAAGTGGGGTAGGCCGTAACTGGAGCCATCTACTAGCAGCATCAAAAGTATGGATGAATTTAAATTTCTCGCCTCAAAGAACCCCCAAATTCCCAATTTTGTACCTGTACCGCTATGTTAGTTAAAGAAATCATTAAAGAAACATAAATTTCAAACAATATGCAAAAAGTATATTTACGATAATTACCTACAATTTAAAGGGGTTGTTTAGTCGATTTCTTTTTTTTTTAGTGATGCTTAATTTTTATAAATGATAGATTTGCCTGTTCTCTTATGTTTGATTATTGAATGTTACGTTATTTAAAGTATGTTTTTGAGTGTAGTAGTGGTTATAATGAATTATGCCTTTACAGATGTTTAGCCCAATCAAATTGTCATTCAAAATAGGGCCCAAGTAAGCATGAAATAGGCCATTTAGTTTAATTGTTTTAATTGGTCTATTAGGGTGCTAATAACAGTAATCTGTGGTTTTCCACCAAAATTTTTGATCTGAGAACTTTTGACAGCCCAAAAACCACGAATTTTTTGGAATTTTTTTAGTTTTTTCTATATATCTCGGAAACTAATTGTCCTATTGATTTTTTTATTCTGTACTTTTTTAAAGAGCATTAAATTTCCTACAATCTTCACCGACTGCAGTCTCGTCTAACTCGTAACAGCAAACGAGCTACAGCCCGACGGGACAAAAATCATAACTCTGATTACACCAAATGCAATTTAAAAACAAAAATAAATTGTTTTCCACAGCCCGTCGCTTATACTTTCTAAGGGGTTTTTAAAGTTTTGGTGCCACGACTGTTGTATACAGTGTGTCCCCAAAATAACCTATAAATTCATTCAAAATTCGGGTGTTTTTTTTCTCGAAAAACGCTTGGATCCCTTTTTTATTTTGGTTGGGGTTTTTGGCATGATAATTTCATGTATACAGTGTGGCCAATACAACAGAGCTTACTTAATTTTTTAAAATTGAAAAATAAAAGATATTAATATAAGTAAATAAATTTTAATATAAAAGTACTTAACATAAAAACCAATTCTTAATAGCATAGCTTACAAAACAAAATAAGTAATTAAAAATGAATCCTGAACAAAATTTTAGGCTAATTTTTCTGAATAAGAAATACTTGATTTTTCAATTAAATTTAAGTTACAAAAATCTAAAGAAATAGGGGAATCCACAGGATTTTTAATAAACACATATTTTTCTAACTGAAAATCGAATTTGGTGGAGTTTTCCTTAGATTTAAATTTTCTGAGGCTAGCTAAATGGGAATCGGATGGTAACAAAGGCGTTCTAATTATATCAGTATTCGCAGATATTCTAGAGCACTTACGGACATTATTTAATAGAATTTTTCGACATTCTTTATGTCTTGATTCAAAGCATCCTCCGAAAGCTGACCAAGTGGTAAGTCAAAAAATTCGATTATATCAACCCCGTGAACTAACACCTTATGATCTGTACTGGGCATATAGTACCAATTATACAATGATAAATATAATGTTCTTGTCTGATTTAATGAAAATTTAAATTTATTTGTATTAATATTATAGCCAGATGCTATGATTTTTAAAATTTAACAAACATTTTCAATTAATTCACAATTCTGCACTTATTTGTGGGTTATGGATAAAACTCCTAGCAGTATTTCCATCATTTGTGGGGCTATACCCAGGCTTAGGTTTATCAATTATTAGACCCATTCTAGATTAAAATTCACTTTGGATTCTTTTTTTGTTGTATTAAAATATATTTTTTATTTTCTTCGCCTTTGACTTGCCAACTTTTAATTTCTAATCGATATGATATATGCAGCAGTCACTTAAAAAAAGTATTCGACAATGTAAACTTGACACACCAGTATATTTTAAACACTATATTTAGATAAACTCATGAAGTTTTAATGCGTTTATTGATGTGTTGATAATATGTTCCCCATTTCGAACTAAGTCTTCATCTTCTTTCATAAATACAAACTTCATTGGCTTTTTTAAGTCAACCATTTTCAACCCTAATCAATTTTACGTTTCTTATAATTCTTTGGACGAGTTAAAAAGAAATATAAAGGAGTTAATAGGAGGATTTGGCGATTTTTTGCAATGTTGGCAAAAATAGTCAATTTTTGACGGGCTGTAGCTCGCTTGCTGTTAGAGTTGGACGAGACTTTAGTAAGTGATTTGTAGAAAATTTAATGCTCTTGAAAAAAGTACGGGATACAAAAATCGATAAGACCATTAGTTTTCGAGATATATCAAAAAAACTAAAAAATGTTCACAAAATTTGTGGTTTTTGGGCTGTCATCAAAAATTTTGGTGGGAAACCACAGATTACTGTTATTAGCACCCTAATAGATCAATTAAAACAATAAAACTAAATAGCCTATTTCATGCTTACTACAATGTCCTATTCGATTGGGCTTATTTTTCATCTAGGTAAATTTTACCTATCTTGTTATATTCATATTTATGCTAACTTACTTATCTTATTGTTATAATTTCTATTCAAAATAATAAATAATCTTTGTTGTGTGTGCAATGTATAATGTAATAAAGATAATAATAGGTAATTCTAAATTCTAAAAGCGCAAAAATTTTGAAGAATATTTGTGAAAAAGTTTTTATGATTTTATTTCATTAACATATAAAAAGGTTTTTTTTATTTTAATTATATGCCAATTGTAGTATTTTTAATTTATTTCTATATCAGGATATATATATGGGCTGATATATTGTTGATATAAAAAAATAATAATACCAAGTTTTTATTTGGGTCTCAAATCCATCGTAAATTATTTTTATAAAATAAAATAATAATTTAATTAATGCTTTTTAGCTTTAATGCTAATATATGTCTATTTTTTAAAGCACAACCTATTTTTACAATTATTTAGTGGAAACGAGAAGGGCATATTGGGTACAATTGTAAAATTTTTACACTTTCTAGTTGTTTTTTCGTCTTTTTACACAACGTAATCGTATGCCGTTTTACATTTATTTGTTTGACAATAAAAGCTATAAAACTCAATAATTATTTTTTTGGGTATGATTGTTCTAAGGTATTTCTTTAAAATCTAAGGCTCATACATTACCTAAACCTACGCCCTACCTGTATGGCATTATTTTAATAATAAATAATAAACATAGGATAAATGGCATATAGTATGTTTTTTCAAAACTCTTGTTTGTCTTAACAAAATCAAAGGTCTAGATTGGCCCCTAAGACTTCTTCTACATACACGCCAACAATTTTCCGGAGGTTTATTTTTCATTAAATTTTGTTTCGTGTAGATAGCCACAATAATTTTTTTAAAGCATTTTTTAATCAATAAACCGCAGTCATCCTGTAAAAAGTTGATAATATTGTTTATAGTTTCGCAGTAAACAATTGTTAACTTTAAGCGCTTGTTTCTTGTCAACCAGTTAACTAATTGACAATTTTAGTATATTATCAAAAGAAGCATCTTTACAAGTACTTTCAAACCATGTTTTTAGTTTAAACTTTTATAAAAAATTTGCACACACACTCAATTTGTTTTTAAGAAAAAAATCCTAACTTTAAACAATTGCTGTGGACGTCCAAATGATCCAGTTTTTTAAAGTTTGGTGTAATGTTTTTTTGATCCAATGTGGAGGTCCTTCAAAAAAATCAGGCAAAAACTACGCGGTTTTTGCCTTTTTTTGTTTATTGCCGTTTTGCAACAAGCATAAAGCATTTTGCGATTTCCAACCAATTTTATCTTGTAGCAAGTTTAATTTTTCTTGCAATTTTTCTTCCCGACAAATACTTCCAAAGTTATTTCATATATTTAACAAAGGTTTCGGTCCTTTTTAAGAGGGACCGTATATCGATTTTTGTTACATACATTATTCTAAAGGGTTTCCAGCAAAAATATGCCTGCCACCTCATAAACAGAAAAAGACTTGCTCACAATATTTTGTGATCGATAAGTACTAAAAAATGAGATTCAATAAATTTTTTATCTTGGAAAATTTTTCAAAATTTAGAAAAAGAGTATACACCACTAACCACATTAGTTTTTATTTCAAAAATCTTTTTATAGAAATATGAACAGCCGCTTTCTGCAATACATTGTGATTGAATACATTCTAAATCTGTATTTAATGATAAATAATGACTAATTATTTGATGTTGAAATCAGTTATATGACTTAAGCATGATAATCGAAAACTTTATACTTTACTGAAAAGGCGAGTTTATTGTTAAAAGCCAAAAATCTCAAAATTTCATTACAGATTTTAACTTTTTATTTAGATTATACGCGTAATATTTTTTTGGGTTTCTTCAATATTTTGTATTTCTGGTTCTTTTTTTAAATATAATTTGTCTTTACATGTAGAATATGAAACAAATTACTAGAAATTGCTGAACTTAAATGAATTTTATTGACAAAAAACTTGAAAAACACCCATTTTTAAAAATAGATTTACCACCCAAAAAAATTGTTTTTTTTTAATTTTTTTTTATAAATTCGTAAATTGGCCGTAAAATAGAACAAAATGAAAAAAAAAACTTGTCAATATCTCTATTTTTTGATTTTTATGGCCAAAAATGGGTGGAGCCACGATTATAAACAATAACCCAATATTCAGCAAATAATCCTAAAATACTAGTTCCTAGTGGTAAGTAGTTTTGCGTTGCTTACCAGTTCATAGCACAGCCCCACAAAATAAAAAAAATTGAAGGTTTAATAGACTTGACCATGGTATCTTTATGTTTTTGGGGACGCTGGATCCGAATCCAGGGTCAGTTTGACCCCATCAGGTTGAGGTCAAAGGCATTTCAAGGTCAAATCTGCAAAGTTACACAGCCCAATAACAAAAAAATGAAGGTTTCTAAAGACTTGATCATTGTATATTTATGTTTTTGAGGTCGCTGAATCCGAATACTGGGTCAGTTTGACCCCAACAGGTCAGGATTAAGGGCATTTCAAGGTCAAGTTTGCAAAATTAATCGCAAGCAAATTTGAACAGTGTATACTTATATTTTTGAGGTTGCTGGGTACAAATCCGTGGTCAAATCTGTAAAATTATAATTTTGCAAATTTAACCTTGAAATGCCCTTGACCTTGACCTGATGGGGTCAAATTAACCCCGGATTCGGATTCAGCGACCTCAAAAATATAAAGATACCATAGTCAAGCCTTTTGGACCTTCAATTTGGATGCGATTAATTTTACAACTTTGACCTTGAAATGCTTTTGACCACAACCCGGTGGGGTCAAACTGACCACAGACCATACTCAGCGACCTCAGTATACATTTTTTAAATTGAGTTGCGACAAAGATAATACTACTACGAATAGATGGTTCATTTAAATGGGGCGTTTTGAATCAGTTCGAAGATATCAATGCTTCCGTAAATGCGAATAAAATTAAGTCGGTAACCCCTGCCCCAGCGAAACAAACCGTGCGACATTGCCAATGTCTGTCGCTTGTAGCTTATTCGGAACACGAAGTAGCGAAAGCGGGCGGCTAAACGGATTGTGTTTTTTTCTAGTCGCGTTTCATCACGCCAATAGTAAAGGCCTGCCGGCAACACTGTTTAACTTTCGTTCAAGGATAGCGCGAAAATCTCTCGATGGACATCGGCTCGCGTTAGCCAAAGTCCATTAGGGGTATCAAAAATATAGCATTGAATGGTTCATCTTATCCGTAGTAGTATTATCTTTGGTTGCGAATAATTTTGCAGATTTGACTTTGAAATGCCCTTGACCCTGACCTGATGGGGTCAAATGACCCCGGATTCGGATTTAGCGACCCCAAAAACATACAGATACATGTCAAGTCTTTCGGACCATCAACTTATTTTATATTGTGGGGCTGTGTAGTTTATCATCAGCTAACGTCACAAGAGAAGTAAGTTGACCAGTAATAGTAAGTAATAATTTTACACTATTTTTCATTAAAAATTATGTGGTTCTTATTGAAGTTTCAACTATTTTATTATACATACAAACTATTCCGCCTATACCTGGGCCTATACGTTAAATTCAAAGTTTATGACCTAAGGATGACGGGGCCGGGTTCAGAAAGATTCCAAAATGATCCGTAAAAATTAAAGGTGATACCTAATGTACTATTAGAAGCTTAGTAAAACTTAAAAAAGAAAAACGTCAAACTCACGGCCGAAAACTGGCCCACTATAATTTAACAAATGGCAAAGGGCAAGAAACTATTTATTTTAAGTGCAATAAATAAAATTCAAAACATTTTCAAAAAATAAAAAAATCCTATATAGATTCTCATCTGTGCTCGACTAATCCAGTTTTGGGCACTAAATTTATTTCTTGCCGCAAATCGGTTACAGTAATGATACCAATTATAGTAAATTTGGCTACTCCTCAGAAGTGTCTGTTTCAGGTTATAAACCCGATTAAAATAAACACGTAAATAAAAGTCACATGTTTTAGGTTATTCTGCACCCATTAACTTGGATGGAATAAACACACAGTGTTTTGTCGACTTAACATAAATAGAACTAAACTATAAAAAAAAGCGTCGATCAAATCCAAATTAAGCGAACAAATACCTTTAAAACAAGCATTAACGCATATATTCAGACCGCAATTTTACTGTTTAAATCATGGTCAATTACTAAAAGCTCATCGACAGTACATAGCTTGTTATGTGATGGGCAATGCGACGCGGCGATTGTTGAACCTTTGGCTCTCATGGCAGCTCTTAGAATCGATTAGGCAGGTTAAGAATACCATAAGAAAATGTTAAATATTAACTGAAACTGTAGACATATCATGACTACAATTGTCATATAAAATATTACGCTGGTGATGACTGCACTTTTACCGAGATGTATTATTATAATAAAAATTAAATATAAACAACACAAACAATTTCTCTCATAGAATTAAAACGGTTATTGTTGTTTTTAGGATTTGGAGCAAACGATTTTTTTTTCAAAGTTATAAAATAAGAAAAAAGTTTTCACCGTACTGTGAAGTTTTCGTTCTTATAGTTAATGTAATAATGGTGGTTCGCAAACATTAGGTATTTTTCGCAAAAATTCCTTGTTACCTATTTTTTTTACCTGTAGTAAAGAATATTATGTGTAAGAGTAAAAAAAAAACTAGGTATTGAAAATTAAAATTTCTTTTATTTTTATTTTTTTTTCTAAAAAAGTCATCACATTTTTAAAAATCAGCATTTCCACACAGTTTTAAAACTTGCCATATACTTTTAACAATGAAGATAAAAATGATTTTTCTATAAATTAATTCTCCGCCAAATTTTAAGGAAACGATCACCAGCTTACTTTTATTCTAAAGTATTTACTACATTTTATGCTACAATAAACATTAAAGTGCAGACAAAAATAAGCTAATAAAGCTTCACTGCTTGATGATAATAATTTTTTATTACTTAATTCAATCTTAAGTTTTCGGCATAATTGGAGTATAAATATTTAAAATATATTGTAAGTTTAAGTCAAAATGATAAACAACCGAATATGTAGATATACATAGTACATATGAATAATAAAAAAACATCATCTTGAAACCATATTATTATTAATACCACAGATTAAGTAGAGTTTACGCAGTTAAGATAACTAATTTTAGAATAAAACCACTATCTGCGTGGTTTTTATTTCTTATTATACAGTGTCCGAAGAATAGGTGTGTATCAAATGGAATTTTGCACGTGACTGTTTTACAGATTTGATATTTATTATAAAAAATATTGAAAAAAGGCCTTGTTTATCAAAATCTTAATGTCTATTTAAAAAAGTTGTTGCATTTTTTTTACTTTGGAATTATTTCTATTTTCTGTCAAACTTTCGAAATTTTTATCCAGTACTGTATATTAACTTATATACATCAAAACATAGTTATTTTATTTTACCCTTTTTGTCATAAAAGTGTTAATTATATTTATTTCATATAAAATCCAGTATTAGTATGATACAAAGTTTATTAACCTATAGTTTTCCAGAAAAACGATTATATGAATAAATAAATTTTAAAAATACATCTTTTAAAATCGTCGTTTTAACCCTTTTTATTAGCAATTAGGTTAATAAAATATAACTATGGTAACTTTAATTAATTGTCTCTGTCATTGTACAAGAGTAAAGTACCCTTATTTTAGAATTAAAAGGTATGCCTAAATGCCAAAGCATGGTCTTCTAAGATTTTTTTTCAGTACGATCAAAAATATATTATCGATCATTGGTACGATTTATGTTTGTATATTAATTTTTTAATGAACATTTAAAATAAAAATCTTGCACTTTAAATGAGCGTTTTGTGATATGCATGTTATCATTACTAATGTTTTAACTTATAAAAACGATTTTTTGTAAAATTTTAAAGTTGTGTTTAGTATCGTTGCAACAAACATGAAGTTTCCGATTCCCTAAAAAATTAAAAATCTATGTTAATGTTACAAATATGCTTGCATTTTAACAAAGTTATGCGAAATTGATTCGATTTTGAATAATTTATGAGAGTGTTTTTTTGGGTGAAAATTAAAAGGAAAAAAATAGAAAACTTTAAATATTTTTCAAAAAACTGGCATAACTTTTAATTCTGAACATTTTTTTTTAACAATTAATTAACAATACTTTACTCTTGTACAATTTTTATAATTTTTGACCTACCCTATAATCTAATGTATGCTGTTTAACTTGCAACCGTTCTAAGTACACCTACTGTGATAATCGAACATGCACCATATTACGGCAATATTTGTATTTTCATTGTGCAATTAATAAAAAAAATCCCATATGTTGCATACCTAAATGACCACGTGTATATATGGGTCATCACTTTATAAATGAAAATATTCATAAAGAAAATAAAAAATATGTTTTAACCAAAAAGTCCTTACTTTATTCGTATACAATTTTTCGTTTTATTAGTGGCAAAGCGTAGCAAAGAATTTTTTAGTTTGATGGAATTTTTAATCGGCATAACACGAGCAGTAAGCCTGCATAAAATTAACATTTAATTTTTTAAAGGGTACTCTCAGGGGTTAGTATCTCGTTATTCATGTTGGGCCGGCACATTGTTTACAGGATCTACAAACTTTTACAGCACATGCATACCCAAAAATTTTTGAAGATCCAAAATATTGGAAAACGTTTTAGTAGCCCAATACAGTTAGTTCTCTTTAGCGTCAACAAAATGGTGCTTTGAGCCATAACTCTGTGCCATTAAGGCCATTTTTGAAGAACGACTTTTCTCAAATATGGATACATACCAATGAACCAGTATTATACCCTTCAAAATCAACCGATATTTACATTTTTTTTAAAGTTTTGTCAAAAACCAAGTGTGTCAGATTTAGAGCTGTCGGTAATGGAATTAAAATAATTGAGAAATCGTATTCAATTACTTCTCAGCAATTGGATTAATTTAATTCAATTACTTTTCGGAAAAGGTATGGTATTGATTAATAGGATAATGTAATCGTAATTGGTAATTCATTTTTACGAATTCCAAGTAATTCAAATACTTGGACAGTAATTCAATTACTTATAAAGTAATTGAATTACTTAAAAATTAATTCAATTTCCTGATAAATAATTAAATTACCGCTTTGAATCCAGCGAACGCCGCCGTTTTTATACTTTTTTTTTGCGGAAAAATCTGTTGGGGGTAGAATAAAAAGAAATTTTTATTTTAGAGTAATTTAATATTGAACTTGCCGAAAGCAGTTAAATAGTGTGACCTGCGCGTATAATGTGTAACGTCATATATTTTTTATTTCTAATCTTAAAAATATTATTATAGCCAGTTTTTAAGCCGCGGTGAATAGTGCTGATGATAAAAAAAATATATGTAAAATAATTCAAATAACATTACAAAACAGAAATTAAACACTAGATTTTTCTATTGTAATTTAAATTTGCTAAAATGTTTAAAAATCAAATGCACTTAAAACCGTTTTATTGTCATGATTTAACCTCTGTACCGTACAGTTAATGAGCTTTAAATGTGCTATATTTATTTTTTTAGTTGAAAGTGTACTACAGGCTGTGGATCAAGTAGCAGCACTTTTAGCGTCCAACATACAAGATGTTAATTACAAGGACAGCATTATTAATTTGTGTCAACATCTTAAGGTAAGAAATATAAAATACAATTAAAATATACCAGATAGGACAAAAAATAATTTTAGTTGATTTTTGAGTGTCAGATGGAATGGTTCTTACATTTACAAAGAGAGAACTGAGCTCATAATATTTTACTAGGTGTGGAAAAATAAAATGAGGTAAAATAGAATAACTTTTTTAAAAATAATAGAGAATTAAATATAAACATTAATTAATCAAATGTTCAAACAACCCCCCATTAACAGCTAAACAATATCCCAACCGATCATAAAATTTATTTCTAACGTTGCTAAGTTGCTAAATGTTATTACATTCTAACGAAATAGCGTTTTGTAGCTGGTTTAGATTATCAAATTATTCACTTTTATAAGTGACACTTTAAGTGACCCCACAGAAAGAAGTCATTTGGTGAAAGATCAGGTGACCTGACAGGCCAAAGTATCTGGTACCGTGGACCAATAATATTGCCGTTAAAAGCATTTTCCAGGTACTCTCTAACCATACGGACATTATGGGCAGGGCAACCATCCATTTGGTACCCGAACAACTTCTTCCAAGGCGGGTCCAATTTGATTTTGAAATAAGTGGAAATAGGTTTCTGCTGTCAGGTTATAGTCCATAAAAAATGGTTCAATGATATGGTGTCTGATAATTCCCACGAATACATTTGTTTTTTGGGGATATTGTGTCCGAGTATGAATAAAGCGATGTTCATTTCAGAGTCTATTAATCTAAAGGGGTTATGACATCGTCGAGAATGGGGATAGCAAAAGTCCAAGACGTGAAGGTGTGAAAGGGGTCGCTTATCTTGGCGGCCCTGTCGGGTAACTCTAAAAGTTACTAGCATTCTCAGCTGTGGACAGAGTCGTGCCACAAGTCGAAGTTTTTATATGGGGTTATTCAGGGTTATTTTTACAGTTGAAAATATTTGTGTACAGAGTTGATATATTTTATTGGTTTTGACTGTTTTTATTATATTGTTTTTGGTAGTGTTTAGTCGTGTAGTTTTAATTAGTCCTTAGTGTGCAATACACCAAAAAGTTGTGTTTCCCATAAGGATTCTGTTATTTGCTCGGAGCATGTTAAAATAGACGATTTTTATATGTCTTCCAGAAAAATTGCAAAAGCGGTGATTATGTGATCCTGATCAAAAAGGAAAAAGGCGATTAATAAAAGAAGGTAAGGTGAAAAATATGATTTATCCTAATGCTGCTATTACTAACAAATATTCTTTTATTGTAGCAGTTCCATTCAGTTTGCATTATTACACCTCGGATAACACAAACACGGTTTTTAAGTCCACCAGTGACTCTTCACAACTCGGAATGTAGTTACACAGTTATTAGTAAGTAAATTGAAATTTTTGTGTGATTTTAATTATAGTTATTTGTTGTCAAGAAAGTAAATAGTCAATATTGACTTGCTTATACCTAGAACTGATCAACTTTAGGTATATGCATTAATGTACCTTCAGAACGTGTATTTAATATTTTTTTTCCATTATTTTGTACATTTATTAAGTTTGCGGTTAGTTACATTCTTTAATTGTATTTAATTTTTTTTTGATACTTATCTACCAATTACTTGGTATATTATGTTGAAAATGACATGTTTTAAAATATAATTTATATTTTTTAGATTTGCCTTTTACAAGTTTAAAATTAACTGATGTAAACCTACCTTGCACTGAAGAAGTTTTTGTTTAGATTGTGTAGTATGAAGTGGACTGTGAAGAACTTGTAAGTAAGTTAAACTTTCGAGTACCAAATAAGAACACGAGATCTAATTCTTTGTTTTTTCTTGCAAAGGCTGCCAACAAACTATAAATGAAATTTTTGTGTTTGTATTAAGTAGGATTTTAATGCTTAAATGATGTGTATGTTTTAAAATATGAAATGTAGTATACCACAAAATATTATTAAATATTACCACTAAGTAGTGTGTTCTTTTCTTCCATATCAAAATGTAAAAATTTCAGTTGTATTTTATTTAATTGTTGCAATTGTAAATGTAAGTATTGTAGTGTTGTAGTTGTGAAACAAATAAAGTTTAGTTTTTTAGCAATAAACCTGTATTCACATTTTTTTACATAAAATAATTCATTTTATTGCCAAAGTGGAAAATTTTGCTATTATTCTGCAATATCAAGATGCTGTATGGTCCGTAAGTAAATAAATAACTAGTTTTTAAAAGGAACCTAATTAGTTTTTAAAATAAAATAAATTAAGGATTAATAGACAAGTTTATATATTTATGAAGTAATACAAAAACACCGTCATAAATTCCTAAAAAAGTTAATTTTTCTATGGCTTCCAGTATCTGATTTGGAGTTGGATATTTTGTGATCTTACAAAGATCTTCAAGGTAGCTTGTAAATGCCCATTTCTGATCCTGCACTTACAGAAAAGCTTCCTTCCTGTCTTTCTTCTATAGGTATTTTCACGGCTTCTGCTTGGACGAGTTGGCCAGTATAATTCCTTTTCTGGCAGCTCCCAACAGAGCAACACGTAGTGCAACTTTTATGCATCTTTTAACAGTTCAGCTAGAGAGCCCCCGAACTTCCCGCTTTTTTGTTCCTTCATCCCTAGTGTGTCAAGACTATGGAACCTACTACCTGCAGAATTTAAGTCTCTTGTAAATATACTCCCTCTTACCACACTTCAGCCACCCACGGGGCGTTCATACTAGGCCTCAGCCTTCGCGGACTGTTCCAAGATAAAACAATAATTAAAGTCTCCAAACTTGCTCATAAAATTTTATAAACGTCGTAATATAGGTGGGTATTATTAAAGAAAAAAAAGTTGTTAATAATTCAATATCGTGTGTTTAAAAGTAGAGTAAGTACTCATAATTATAACAAATTAGCAATCATCAGTATTTTCTACATTTTAATTTTTTTCTCATTTTTAAAATATTTAATGTAGTAGATACCATTGAAAAGGTACGCCATCGTCGTGTTGTCGCTTTAATTTTTAATTTCAATACTTAATTGAATTACATTTATATTTTTGAAATATAAATTTTGTTCGTCGGTATAAAAGCAGTTTTTCGTTTCCACCTCAATTCTACGCCACTGTCCGGCATAAAATCCAACATGGCCGAAATGGACCCTTCTTGACGTCACACAAGAGTTTTTCAATATGGCGGATGTCATAACCCCCATTAAGCCCGGTTCAGACCATGCAATTTCGTTGCTGCGACTCGATCGCGGAGACAAAATTGCATACAGTTTAGGTGTTCGCACCATGCAACTTATTAATGCAAGCGAGTTGCACCAAAATAGAACTGGTTCTAATTTTTACGCGACAAGTTGCAGCGATTTGGTAATTTTTTTGGGGATTATTTTACGCAAACCTAAAAAATTCTGTTGGTATTGACAGTTGGCAGAAAATATTATTTTAGGTTAGATTACTTTTCTTTATTATAAAAAATAAATGATATTTTTGTTTGTTTTGTGAAATTAATATTATTAATGTTACATAATAAAAATGAGTCAGGATTGGGATAGAAACTCGACGAAAATTTTAATAGCGGTGTATGAAACACAGGTAAATCTTTACAAAACGAATCATATAAATTACAAGTTGAAAAACAAAAGATTAGAATCTATAAATGAAATTAAACAGGCTCTGTTTGAAAATGGTTACGACGTATCAGTTGAGGAAATTAATAAAAAATTCACCATCTACGTACCCAATTTATGAGGGAATATGGAAAGGTTAAAAAGAGCATTGTTAGTGGTACTGGAACTAATGAATTATATGCTCCAAAATTATGGTGTTACGAGCTATTGAGGTTTTTGGTCAATTCAGATCCTGTTAGAGAATCTCAGTCCAATATAGAAAATGTACCGAGTACCTCTGATATAAAAGCAAATCTGGAAATGTCGGAAACAGAGCCGACACCTGAGCAAGATCTAACTGTTGGTACTGAAACAGAAGTTATCTATGAAGGCACTATAAATGAGCTGGAAGAGGGTGTATATTCTCCCCTAACATCTCACCCTACTAAGAAGTTAAAGAAAAGTATTGAGAAAACCAAGGTGGAAGAAGAGGCAGCTACTCTAATTAAAAGTGCCACAAATGTATTGTCAAACATAACAAATACCAGGAAAGAAGATGATTTAAGTGCTTTTGGAAGGTAATAAATTTTTGGTAGTAATAGGTATTTTAAACTAATTACATTTCTTTTTAGCTTAATATCTGCAGAGCTAAGAAAAATTGAAGATGAAGAGGAGATAAGAAACACGAAAAGACAAATTTTGAATTTTGTTTTGGACGCACAGGAAAGGGCTGCTCAAAAGAGAAAAGAATAATTATTTTTGTTAATATTAACTTTATGTAAATGAATGCTCCAACAGGGAAAATAAATATTAATAGCCAACTTATTTTATGTTTATGCTAAAAACCCTATTATAGCCATTTATGTCATAAGTACATAAAGAAGTGCTTTATTGAGCGAGTATTTTCTTGTGGACAAGAACAATAAAGCTTCATTTATGTATGCATATTCTACAAATATCTTACGTTAGACATACACTGGTACTTTATACTACTAGTACTATAAAGTACCACTTTATGTCCATAAACTGTTCGTTATTAAGCAATTGAACATTAATAACATTGTCAAAAAAAATAAAATACAAATAATGTCTAAAAATATATTGAAAACTAAGTACATCTTAGGCACAATTATTTTGCCAAGGCACTGCACCGTCAGTATTAACAAAGTTCATGAATTCATTTCGAATATTCAAAGCTTCCCCTCTTGGTCTGTTGCCGCCTTGCTGCGACAGGCCAAAACAAAACTTAAAACTGGAAGCCTCATCATTTGGGTCTAGCATGGCTGCTGGTGGACATTCTGTTAACAAAAAGTTGTGCAAAACACAGCATGTTTCAGTAATAAGCTGCACTTTGTTAACATTTAAATTAATAGGAGTGAGTAGAACCCTCCATCTATTTGAAAGAATGCCAAAGGCATTTTCCACAACTCTTCGGGCTCTACTCAGTCTGTAATTAAAAATTCTTTGGTACCAAGTCATATTCTTATATGGAAAGGGTTTCATTATATTTTGCTGCAATGGGAAAGCTGCATCAGCCACAAATACAAAAGGAACTGGTTTTCTTTGTCCAGGCAGAGGTCGCTCTTCTGGAAAATTCAAGCTGTTATTTTTTATGGCAGCAGCCAAGGTACTTCTCTGAAAAACACCACCATCTGATACCCTACCATTAGTTCCACAATCAATGTATGTAAATTTGTAGTTTGCATCAGCCACTGCAAGTAAAACAATGCTATTTTGATGCTTGTAGTTATAGTAGGCAGAACCTGCCTCGGAAGGAGCTCTAAACACAATATGTTTGCCATCCATTGCACCTAATGTGTTTGGAAAATTCCATTCTTTATAAAATTCTTCTGCTATATTTAGCCATTCTGCTGGAGTACTTGGAACTTTTAAATAATTTTTATAAAGTTTTTTATAAATTGCTGTACACACTTCAGGTATAATGGAGGAAATGGTTGATTTTCCTATACGGAAGGTGTACTGCAGGCTTTGAAAAGATTCTCCTGTTGCCAAAAATCTGAGGGTGATAATCAGCCGTTGTTTAGCACAAATGGTAGATCTCATCAGTGTAGACTGTTTTCTAATATCTTGCTCAACCATACTTAGTAACTTGGTAAACGTTTGCCTGTCCATTCTAATAAAGTTTTTAAAACTTTCATTGTCCTTTGCATCTTCAAATTCTTCATTGCATAGCCGGAAAACACCAGACTGGTCCCTTTTTAGTATCCATGGTCGTACCCACCAACGTTTACAGCTAGGTTGTTTCTTTTTATTAATTACCACTAAACTGGCACATCCAATTATCAAGCACAGAATTCCTACCTCTTCCAAATCCATAATAAAACCAGAAAACCACCGAAAGTAGAACGCTGTTTTCAAAATTTAAATTTAAAAAGTTGGGTTATGTTATGAATGTTATGATGTTAAAAAATATGGTGACTATTTCGAATGTTGGTAGCAACATGGTATTTCCCTAGAAATTGATGCAACAGTATGAAAAGGGTGTAAACTTGGTGTGAACGCTCATGCAACTTTGAAAAGGGGACGTGTCGCGGCGAGAAGTTGCTACAACTAAATCGCCTTGATGAATTGCATCGTCAGAACCGGGCTTTAATAAACTCTGGTTCATTTTCTTGGCTCCAATACTGGCAATTCTGAACATTTGGTTCATTGTTGAGGGTGAATGTACATTCATCGGTAAAACAAATATTTCTTAAAAAATCCTATCGTTATTTGCTCTTTCCATCATTTCAAAACAAAATGACATTCTTCGCTCTTCATCCCCTTCCTGCAGCTTTTGATGTTTTTCAAATTTGTACGAATAGTATTTGTGTTTTTTCAAAGTGCGCAATACCGTTGTATGATGTTTATTTACCTCTTGCCTAAGAACCCTCGTACTAACCATTTTATTTTTCTCCACACTCAGTAGAAAATTAAGAGCTCTGTTCTTTCATTCTTCGTCTATTTTCGATATCCTGAGTTGAACATTTACGATTATTTATTACGGTACCTTTGGACTCGAACTCACTGACAATACGTTTAATAGTTGGAATGGACGGAATGGGCTTGGTAGGGAAATAAACTGAAAACATTACAGATACTGCTCTAAAACTGTTTCCCGCATAATGCCACTTAATTATGTATACTTTTTCGTCGATTAAATAATTCATATTTTTTTTCAAATACCGACTGTCACTAATTTATTGACACTTTTCCTCATGTTAGGGACAATATTCATTTTACTGGTGTCTGTTTTACCTGAACCGAAAATTTGGTAATTTTGCAATTACATTTAATCGAATAATTCAAGATTCGCTTATTAAAATTATTTGAAACTTGGCATGAAGGCTTGTCAGATTGGTCTCTTCAAAAAATTATCTTACATTTTTTCTGTAAAATGTATAGGGGAGCCAATAATTAACCCCCTTAAAATTTACATTGGATTTAATATGTTCCACTCGGCGACGCACCACCCAGTATATTCTTTATGGCATTATTGTTCCACCAACCTTTAGGTATTTTGTAACTAGTGTTAATGTTAACTAATATTCGTTAAATTTGCCAGTTTTTATTTAAAGATAACTAAATACTTTTTACTATTGTGTTAAGTCATCTAATGACCCTTCGTTAAATATGTGTATACTACGCATTAAATTTTGATAATTTAAAAGAACACCTGTTTTAGTATAAGTCATTGCCTCTGGTAAAAATAATTTTATGTTTATGTGCTCAAACATATTGCTTTTTTTGGCCCTACCATGTAAAAAACATCCTATAAATAAGATATCGATAAAGACTATTAAAATATTTTTGTTATTTAAACTTAAAAGTATTAGCATTATGGTTGCCACTAACCCGAAAAACCTGGATTTATTAGGGAATTCAGGATTTTTAAATATTTCATGGAAAGGTAAGAGAATATCCTAAAATTCTGAGAAATATCATGAAAAATCGCAAACGGTTCTGGAAATCAAAACTGCTTCTTGAAAAGTCTTATATATTTTTTAACAACCTCAAAAAGATAATAAAAACTCTACAAGGTCTTCACTTACGTTTTGTTGTGTTATTAAAAATTACATTTTTAATCAGGAAAAACCTGTATTTGTCAGGAAATTTGAACTTGGTGGAAACCTTCTGTTTTATGTGTAGTTAACTAAACACACGGAACAGAAAATGTTAAAAATATAGTTTTTTTTAAATTTAGGTTTATGGTGCCTACCTTGAAATTTTATACAAAGAACAACTGGACCATGCCTTTAAAATATTTCGGGACAAAGCCCAAGACGATATACGAGTCGATATGTTATCTCGATTACATTTACTAGAATTAATCGAACTACGAGCCAAAGGTTGGAAAGGAACCGATGGTATGAATATGTATTATAAAAAGAAACTGAATCAGTGCTCACAGGTATGGTGATTTGATAATTTACTCTACTAAAAAACTTTTTTAATAATTAATACAAGCTATTAATTTGTTTAAAGGTTTTATTTCTAAATTAATTATGTTATAGAAGGGAAACTAAAAAAGTTTTTTAGGCAAAACTTATAAGTAAAAAACTAAATTTCGAGTCAAGGAAGTTACAATGAGATTTAACGCGAAGCTTGTTAAAAAGTTGCGTTTATACATCAGACTTTTAACAAAACTTATAAATAAAAAAATATATAAATTTTACCCGCCCTGGGAGATAAAGTAGATGAATTTTAACATCACATATAAATTTAGTAATTTGGGAAAACAATTATCGATAAAAACATTGTGAATTGCACGCTAGCTATTATTTCGAGACTAGTATTCCACATCTGACTTAAAACACTCTTTAACACATTTTTAATAAAAAAACCCAACTATGTGGGTCCTGTGTGTTTGCCATAATTAGTTCACCATTTATAGGGCCGGATTTAACTTTTTGCCGCCCATAGGCTAATATATTTTTGCCGCCCTAATATATCAATATTTTTTGGATATCAGAACGAAAAATTTAGCATTAAAAAAATGTAAACTTCACTAATAATTCTTATAAACATTTAATAAACAAATTTAACAAAAGCGAATCATACAAAAAATTAAATAACAAATTTCATAATATAAAAACAAAATTTAAATTAAAATGGTAAAACAAATAAGTGTTTTTATGAACTATGTATAATTTAATTATAGGCAAAACACAATACTAACATTTCTTTTCGAATCTTTGTTTTCTGCAAAATCCTTAATTTTATCATTCAAATTAACAATTACATTTTTATAAAAATTAATCGTAAATTTAACGCCCTAGGCTTCAGCCTAGTCAGCCTTTGCTTTAATGCACCCCTGACCATTTGCCATTTCATTGTATTTTTTGTATTGTGTGCAGGACGTTGTGTTTAAACCTTATTAGTGATAAAAAATACAAGATTTAAGAATTTTTTATACAAAAATGTAAACATCCAGAGCATTATAATCGCAAGTTAAGTAACAATAAATACTAAAAAAGTATTTACCAACCCAACAAGCTACGGTAATCGGTAAATTAAAAACTGCAAATCTAAATCAGAATGATGCATGTCAAAAACGAAACAACAAAATGGTGAAAGTGTTTTTCAGTGCGTTCGTGTAAGAAAATACTGGCAATAAACCGGATTTGAATTTACGCCCGCATCACAAGGATTTTTAATTAAGTTTATAATCTGCTTGTGAAAAAAAAATGGTTGATTAGTCCATTAGTTCTCCAATTATTACGTTGTAACTTTCGTGTCTGGGCCGAACGCATTTATCTATCAAAATTTTTTTGACCTATAAATATGATTTATAATAAAAATGTAACTGAGTACACCTTGAATCTCTCATGGTGCCAGATATTTTCGATGCCATTTATTAAATATAAAGTTACAATAAATGCACTTGTACAGTTGCTGGCGAAAAATTTTGGACACATAGGTTAACATTTTTTGTCATAGTTTCGAAATTGCGTAAACTGGGTTTTTCCTTTTAAGACCTTAGGCAATTAAACTGATAAAATACGTGATTTTTTTTTAATAAGTCACGTTTTTTACCAAAAAGCAAAATAATTGCTAAATAAATGTCAAGAAATAACATATAATATTAAAATCAATATAATATATTTAGAACATATTAATTTTTAATAAAATTAAGGAGTGCAAAGTCTTCCACAAAAATTGAGCGTTTAATAAGTATATTACATATTTCGTTTTTAAATCTATTAAAACAACCAAAAGACATAAAAATATCAAGGATATTGGTGAAGTAATATTTTATTCCAACGCCGTTTTTGTTGATAATTAGCTCTAAACGCTTGGGCATGGATCAGTCTTTGGAGTTGATGTGCATTTTAGTTGTTCCATATTTTCTCAATTTTGTTCCCTAGGTCATTTGCATCTTGTGGACGAAAATCATTGGTTTCATTTATCGTTTTGACAATGTGACCCCAAACATTTTCTATGGGGTTGACATCTGGACTCCCCGAGGGCCAATGTAATAAATTTTTATTTTCTCGCATCCAGTCAGCAACTCTTCTTGCCCTGTGAACAGGGCAGTTGTCTTGTTGATAAATAAAGTTTCGCTGAGGAAAGATATTAGTTATTGATGTTAGCATAACATTTCGTAATATATCAATATACACTTCTCCTGTAAATCTTCCATTAATGCGGTGGCAAAGCCCCAAGCCTCTTGCAGTCATATATCTCCACACATTAACTAAAAATCTACCACTTGCTTTAACTTTTTGGGTATACTTCTCTTTAAAACTTGTGTTTCGAGGTCTGTAAACTCTAACTCGCCCATTATAACAAGATTGAAAGGTCTTCTCATCCATTTCTCCAAAACTCCGACCCTTCCTTCTCTTGTTAACAGCCGTTAAAAATGGTTTTTGAGAGCAGCACGATTTCTTAAGTTGGATCTTTCCTTGACCAGGAGTTTTGCTACCCAAACAGATCCAGAAAATTCTGTTTGTCTCTATGCTTCCACGGCTGTTTGAAATGGATGGTTTTCCAAATAAGTGAACAGTGTATTATCTTGTTCCTCGTTTGATATTTTTTCTACCACTTCCCCACAATCTATTTAAGAAGCCCCTATTTTGCCACTTTCGTTTTAAATCTTGAACGGTACTTTTTGGTAAGTTAATTTCCTCGGAAATTTGCCTTATGGTGCGACCCTCTTCAAATGACATAATTAATCTTGCTTTTTGTAGTTCGTTCTTCCTTATTCTTCACATCTCAATGCCATTCACATGCTAATAATTTGTAATTGTTACATCGATGACGACATGTTAAATCGATTTTTACAGCCGTTTTGAAATAAAATGACAAATATGACACAATGTTGAAAAGAGAATTTTGAGGCGGATCAGGTAGGCTAAAAAAATATACAGGGTAATATTTAAAATTTAAGTTAACTTCCGGATAAGTCGGAAGTGAAAAAATTGCTTTAATTTAGTCATTAAAAACGTGTCCTTATGACAGGTGCATCACCTAAATTCAAATATTAAGCCTTATAAATAAAAAAGTTATGGGCTGTTACATGTCCGCTGTGTATTATAATAATCTTGAAATAAAATGTTATCCGTTGACATTTATTTTTTGTTACTTCGACAATTTTCAGATAAAGTTGAGGTGATAAAGGTTAGGCAAGCTAAGCCTGAAATACATAATGAAAAATCTTATGTCAGGAATTTTTCGCCGTCAACTTTACATGCTCAATAAATTACAATAAAACTAAGTTTCAACGCTAGAAAAAACATCGATGCATGAGAACTTCTATACAAATAACATTTTAATTTAAAATGGAATTTTAGTTTTTCTTATGTTTAAACTTTTCTCGTTCATAATTGCCGCTTTAACTATCTTTGTAAGTTTAATTGTTAAGTTGTAAACCAGAAAATTTAACTATTTTAAAATATTTTTTCTTGCAGTTTAACAGGCTTACACACCCACGTATACATTTTTGTAACGTGTATTTAAAGGATTATGTAATTTTTTTTAGTAAAAAATGTTTCAGAAATATAATGAATAGACATAATATGATTTTGTAATTTATAACTGATTGCTTTTTAGTTAAAAGACTCAAGCCTATAAAATTACAAAGAATTTCAAATTACTTGGATTTTCTGCCAGTTTATAGTACTTCTTGACACTCTAGCAGTTAAAGCTGCAAATCTAATTTAAACAGTTTTATGTTATCTAGTTGTTAAGTTTAGGTATAATTTTAGGTAGATCTGAACGATTCCGTAATGAGTCTTAGTGATTCAATGTCTTCAGTAATAACTCTGAACTCTTCTCCACCTTTATTAGGACCCGGCGAAGTTATCAAACCATCTGGTAAATTTGCTAAACCTACCAGGATACCTGGTAAAAAGTATTGTAAAGATGAGGTTGTGATCCGAAATGCTGATTCTGGTAAAGGTCAGTATTTACTTTCTTTGTTGAGGTCTTGAAAAACAGGTATTTTACTTTATAAATGTCAAACTAGGTTATAAAGTATACAATCCTCCATACGAAAAAAAACCATAACCTTAAATCTGCAAGTTTTTTTTTTAAACCAGTTAGCACAAAAATATATATTTCTCAATGGTTCCATGCAAGGATTAAATAAAATAATATTTTTTTAAGGAAACATTTATTAAGATGTACACGTACCTCCTTTCTTTTTATTTATTAAACGTTTAATGTTACCGGTGGAAAATAAACAAGAGAACGTTGGAATCTATATATTAGAGAGTTTTTTGACACACACCAAAAGTAACCACCAATGACAGTGGCATAGTAGTATCTTTTAAATTAAAAATACAAAAAAAAAAATTAGGCTAAAGAATGATGGTTTAAATAAATGTTATTTTCTAAAGTCATCTATAAACGATAAAAAAATACTTAAAAATATATAAATGAGTAGTTCACTAATGGATTTTAACGTAGTTTGCTAAACACTTAAGCATGAGTTAAAATGTTTTTTAAGGACGTCATTATCAATGACATTTGTTAGATATACATACACTTAATTATAAACGTTTTACCTAAAAATAAAAGAGGTTAAAATAATACTTTTAAAATTCATGTATAAATGATCACTGATTAGGGAAAACATCACATAAATCTTCTGTAGGCGGGCTTTAGCAAAGCAAAATGCTAAGGGGTAGATGATTTAATAGCATCAGATTCAGAAGGTTAGTTGTGTGTTAGGCTTGCCTTAATTTGGTGTTATTTACACATTATATCCAATTACGAATTATGTAAATATAAATGTATTCCAACGAGTCAAATTTTTATTCTACCGATTTGTTTGCTATTTATTTTCATTTGTTTTATGAACTGAATGTCTTGTAAATTAATCATTCTAGTACTTAGTATGTAACTAGGAACTTTTTATTATCAGTAATGAAATGGAGAGTTTTTATAAAATATTTTTTTACACATTTTTAATTGCCAGTGACCTGTTTTAACTAATGCAAATACTCTAGTGAATTTTAGTGTAGAAGTTAAACAAGAATTGTTTTCGTTGCCTACTAGAGAGGGCTTGCTCTCTTTAGTACACTATCTTTTTTGCGTTTTTTTGCGGTGATGCGTTTTAATATTCAACACAATGTTTACTAATAGTCGGCATCGCTCTTATCGTGCGGCTTTAAAAGTCTTCATACACACGTATCAAATTTAGAAAATCAGAGGCTATGAAAATATTATTTACTTGAGCGCTTGACATATTAAGCCCATTATAGATATGAGCCAATGTATATGTGGTTGTGTTAAAGCTCAACTCGACGTTTGGGTTATACCTATCGGGTGACAACGAGAACAGTTTTCGGCTGTAATTTCTTTAATTTTTTGGTTAGCGTTTTAAAATTTGGTATGGTTGGTAGGTTGTCTAAATGTAATTTTTTCACATTTTTCTAAATTTTTTAAACTTGATTTATTTAATTTTTTGAACTTTTGATTTTTGTATGGGATACCCTGTATATTTTTACATATTTGGTAAATACGGGTTAATTTACACTTCTAACTTCTTTTGTGTAACTGAATTAAATTAGGTCAGCTTCTGTGCAGCAACTTAAGTCCTCAGGTATATAATTTGACAGAACCAGCGATAGTAAACAGCTGCAAGTCTTTGTAAAGCTCTTGCCCGCTTTTTATTAAGTGGTATGAAATAAACGTCAGTCCCATAACATACCTCAATATACAAAGGATTGCAACAAACATTAGATGTTTTCGCTTTTTCTATTGCACCCTTTACTTAATACACATAGATATACTTAAAAACCCTTCCATTAAAAGTCCAATGATTTTTTTGTTTTCTTTAATCTCAGCTAAAAACTCAACGCCATGGAATAAAATTGCTTAAATAAAAAGAACAATAATTATTTCCAAAACAAAAACAAAAGTAAGGAATCACCTATAAATGTACAGGAAATAGCTTAAGCATCTGGAATTAGTTTAGGAATGCTTCAAAAGGTGGTATATAAAAAACAAAACAATCCTATTCTCAAAAAAAACAAGTGTAAACAAAAGAAGCCAAAGATTGGGGATTTGAGTGAATGTATAAAAATGGAGATATTGTTTTTGTGAACTTTGAGCCAACAAATTTTAGTACTAATTAATAACTTTTACTTACCAGGGGGTTAAAAAACTGTTCATTAGCTTCCGAGTCATCTTCAAATAAGTTAATGATTACATCGAGTACTTGTTCCCCTTTTTCACCAGGTTCTTATTATTTTTTTCTGTATGTTCCACTGATTTTTACCACTACTCCTTTGTAACGGGTTCAAGTGCCTCTTTTGAAACAGTTTAACCTGATCAAATTTAAGCCTATCACTCACATGCTTTTTATATTAAGATTGTGATCCTGACCAGCTAAGTTCTATCGCGTTAAATTGGCAATGGTACGATGGCAATCGTAAAACTTCATGACCGTATCACGCACTCAGCTCATGTTTGGTTTTTGCCATTGAAAAAGTTCAGATTTTAACATATATGACAAGAGATTCTGATTTTCTTTTATCATAAGTTTCACTTTTTCTCCAACTTGCTTGGTTGTTTATTTAAAATTCTTGAATGATATGAAGCATTGTCCAATATTTTTAAAGAAGGCTCTTGTAAATTGAATATTAACTGTTCTTTTAACCATTCTTCAAACTTTTTACAATTCAGATTGTCATGATAGTCCTTTTAGATTTAGAAGAAAAAAATTAAGCTTGTACTTGGAACGAATCCCGTTGAAAACCTGACATTAAAAACAATAAATCATTTTCCCTCGCAACACCTTTTTTTTTCTTTTAACGCCTTTTCACAAATTCATCTTGCCAAGATTTTATTCCACTTCAATTTGAAATATGAGTTTTATTTCACAATACAACTTTCCTTAATTTTGAAGTATCATTTTGTGTATATTTCCTTAAAAATTGAGCACGTTGGCTTACAATATTTGGTAGATCACACAAATATCTTCTGTTGCAGTCTTTTTGTAATGAAAACTTAAGCTTTTAATAAATTTTGATAAAACGCCAAGTACAATTTTGAAATACGGCCTTTATTTAAAGCATCCTTTAAAACCGCAAGTGTTATTTTTGTTTGTCGTTTATTTAATTCATAAATGGTATCTCTTACTTCCATTTTTACAGATTCACTTTAATATTCGGTCTTTGACTTCTTTAGTTTGCATTTTTTCTTTCTTTCGAATAAAATTGTTCTTTTATACATACAACTTTTGCACCATTCTTAAACTAATTCCAAGTGCTTTATCAACTTCTTGTATATTCATAGTTGATTCTCTATTTTTTTTAGTTCTCAAAAAAATTAATAGAATAAAATACCTTTTTTTGGCTTGGGGATGTAGAAATCTACAGTAAGGCTTTTTCCTTTCCATAATTTTAAATTTAGGGTCAATTTATAAACTTGACGTTTATGCACGATAAGAGCGATTTATAATTTTTGACTAAAACATTTAAAAAAGGTTAGTTTTTTTGTCCATCCCTATGAATTAAAATTTGTTTTCTAAGATTTTATTTAATTTTTAAAAAGGCACACTAACTTTTGTGAACGATAACAAAAAACTGAGGGGCTTATTACATAATTTACCCAAAGCCCAAAATACAAATTTTGGATAACTAACGGTAACAATCTACGAAAGTGACTTTTTCAAAAGAATCACTTTGGATATAGGTCATACTGTAAATCGAAACATACTTGCACTATTTTTTTTTGTTAAAGAAAAATTTTATTTATTATAGTGATGGGAATCAAAGGAAGACGTGTACATATGATAGAGGAACTAAGTGAGACTATCATATCATTTCAGAGAGGTAAAAAATGAGATTGTGCGCGTCTGACTTAACACCTGCTTAACTCTTCTAATGGCATAACTACCCGTTTAATTTTGTTTTATACTTAACCCCCAGTTAATAACTTAACATTATATTTCTAATCGCAGTTTTAATGCAGTTATAATGCTTTTTAAAAACAAGGTTGGTGCGAAGGACTAAAAAACCATGAATACGTAACTAGCGCGACATATGTCTGGCTTGATTTCTCCAGCACTCCTCAAGAGAATATCGTTGCCGATTTTTGAGTTTTCCAGGGTGATAAGAAAATGTTTAAGATTTATTAGTTAGAAAAAAAGGAAAATGACTAATAATAAAATTAGCATTTAAAATTTTTATCCAGAAACGACTGCCATTTTAATTTTCCTCTAATTTTATTTTCCCCGTTAAAATCAAATTAAAAAACAAAATTTAAATGGCGATGTTTTTTTGATATTTTAAAAAAATGCAAGAGATAACAGCACTTTTTTAGCGCCTTTAAAGCTAAGCTTTAATAATTTAATTTGTTCAGTGCTGGAGATACCGAAGCTAAATTCTTGTACACCCGTTATGACTTAAAAGTAGATAAAGATTTAGACTTGCAGTTTTCAGCATATATTTTTTGGTGTAATGCAGCTAAAAGTTTCTTATTTAAACTCGCACAGTTTAACAAACTTCTCTTGGGCCTGATTAGAATTACGATATTTTTATTAAAACAGGGTTTATACTCGATTAGAAAACCTGGAAATTTTAGGGAATTTAAATGTAGCTACAAATATCAGGGAATTCTCCATGATTTTCTAAATGTCAGGAAAAATCTATAGGATTTCTGAAAAAAGAATAATTTAATTAGAACAATATACCAAATTATTAAACCATTCTCCGGCCTAATCATATCATAGTAGTTGAGGAGGCTTCTGCCGCTGCGTATCGGGATCCCGAGCTAACTCGAGCGGTTACGGATCGAATCGAACTTATCGACCGACTGGCCACCTGTGAAACATGAAGGATGTATTGATACCAGACATGACTTGCGGTTTTCTCTCTCTTTCTAATACAAACTATAGAAGTGTCTTTTCTGACCTTATATTAATTTTCTGGGTGCATTGCCAATGCTCCAACTGAGGAAAGTTCTTTTGGCGGCGTCAGCCTTTGATGTTTTTTCCGATTTTTCTTTAAATTTTTTATTTAAAAGTGTTGTCATTTAATTAAATGTGATGTTAGAACATTCTTAGAATACCAATCTAAGGTAAGTTTTTTTGTACGTCAATAAAATGATTTTTTTTTTCAGGAAATGAAAATAGTCTGAAACGTTAGTTATATTTTTATTTTGTTTTTTAAATAGTTTTGTATTTATAGTTATCAAAAATAATATTCTTTTTTGTGTACCCTGTACCTACTGATTTTTAATATTTCACCTTCTGGAAAAATGTCAGGAAAAATCTGGAAATGTAAGGAATATTTTTTGCGATTTTAGAGTATAAACCCTGTAAACGGTACTATGAAGTATCATGTGTAAAAAAAATTGGAAACCTCTCTAAACTTCATAGCTTCCTAATTTTTGTTTACCTTTTACTTTAATTCTTGTAGTAACGCCAGATTTTGTAAAACTATAAATAATAACGCTTTATTGCAACTAACTTACGACCTTAAAAAATATTTATAGTAAACCCTGCAGGATGCACAATATCCGAAGTATAGCAGGTGTCTTTTTCAGTTGGCCACCACACCATATTGACGTTCCAAAAATTTAGTTTCCCGTTCTTAACAGCACCCTGCGTTTTACTTAACCTTAAAGAAAGTATACTAACTGCATTAATATCACATTTCTGTTCTAATTTCAGATAAAGAAGTATTTTATATTTTTAACGAATTGAGATTGTGCGTAACTATAACAAAAATCACCTGAAAAGTACTGTATTTATATAAATCATCAGCACTCTGTTCTTGTTAAGTCGCATCTGCATTATTTTTCCTTGATTGCCTACAGTTATGTTTATTAACAATAAGCCAAAATGTGATGTTGTTTATTAGCTTTTAACATGACATCGAAAGTATTTACTTAAGAATAACTTATTTATGTCTTTGTAGTCAGTCCTGGTGCCAAAGAAAGATTGGTTCAAATTACTGGAGCCAATGAGGAGAGTATCAAGTAAGTTAATGATGAACGGTAATATTGAATTTGTCCCCACAAATAACTTTTTTTTTTGAAGATGCAAGATTATTATTATACATTTGTTTGTACACAGGATTCTACAAATCCGATTACGCGCATGTAGGTCTCATTACCGGTAAAACGCGGATAAGGAAAAGTTGCCCAGTTTAAGGCCTAATCGTATGCAATTTTAAAAATTCACTGTATTTTATATATGCAATAAAAAATCGAATTTTACATTTCTTTTTTTTTCGAATATTTTTTATCTTTATGGCAGCCCACCAAGCATGTATGAAGCCTAAGTACTAGGTACCGTGGGTACCGGGTTTTTAGATGTTTAACCCATTTTGTCTCTAAGTTCCGTCAACGCTGTTCGAGCACCGAAACATTTAGATATTGCATTTCACGGCACCTTTTGAAGATATCAAAAACAAAACTACTTTTTTTAATATGCCATTATTTTTCCTCCAGTTCACGTTTTGCCCCAAAAAACGTTATAATCAACTATTTTTAGAGAATTTTTGAAAGCTCTTAGCATCATTAAAACCACGTGTACACTTCCTATAGACATAGCAACAAAACATTTTCCTATAGAAGTTGTATCTTCATTTTGTTACTCCTTGTAAAAAAATTTTATTCTTTGTTTAAGCATCCGAGTAATACGAAAATATATTTATAGGATTAAAAAGCATATATTTTTAGGTTTAAAAAGCATAAAAATAGTACGTATTTTAAAAATATACAGTTAAATACAGCGGCTTTTGGAATAGTCGAAGAGAAAACAAATATTTCGATTTTACGTGTTAAGGTCAATAATTTTTTTTTAAATCTTTTGTTTATATCATTAGACATTTTTAACATGATATAATTATGCAGTTTATTTTAATCGTTTTTCTTGGGAATTCCTGCGCATATACAACCCGGAATGATTTACTTCTTACTAAACATAACCAACTAGCGGCGCGACATGACGACCCAAGTGTTACATTGCTTAAATAGAAATACTAGTATAGCTGCGTTGTCATTGCCTAATCTGGTTCTTATTTCTGAATGTACGAGTCGAAACATCCACTCTCGGCAGAGGATGCACAGAGGGGATCTCCACCGCGTTACTGCTGTTACATTTTTGATTATTTCATCTGACATTCAAGATATTAAAAATAGCCATTAACCTTATCTATGTTAGAACAGAAACAAAAATGCACTTTTCTGATGTATTGCATTTAGTACTATAGAAATTGGTTTTAGTAACTGTAAAAAATCCGCAGCCATCCTTTTAATATAGATAGCTGAATCCTTTTTAGAAATCACTGGACCAATTTCTTCATTATGCTCTTGAAATATTGTTAACAATTTTGGCCATTAATTTACATAGCAAAGAAATATGTAAACAAATTACCGAAACAATTCAACTAGGCATTGAGACCTATATTCCCCACTCTAAAAAGAACCCCATAACTTCAAATCACAAGCCGTGGTTTTCTAAATCCTGTGACAAAGCCAGACTTTTAAAAATTCAAGCCCATAAAAAGTTTCTTCAAAACCCTAGTCCCGAAAATCGACAGGCTTGCATCGAAGCAAGAAATCAATATAATCAAACCATCTCAGAAGCAAAAAACCATTTTAACAATCGGATAAAAGATAAAGTTCTCTTTTGCTCAAAGGGCAGTAAGGCTCTCTGGTCCTTTGCCAAAAATATTAGTCAAAACTTCTGTACAAATTCTTTGCCACCCCTATTTCCTGAAGATGGAATTGTCTTTACCTCCAAAGGAAAAGCCGAACTATTCGCCAAACAATTTGCTGCCAATTCTATGCTTGATCCTCCTATTAATATTCCTCTTTCGACAGTTGTCCCTGTTTCTCATAAATTGTCCGATATAATTTTTAAAGTTAAACAGATCAAGCGTATTCTTTCTTTTTTTAATACTAAAAAATGTGGTTCCGAGCTTGCACCCATCCTAACTCGCCTCTTTCGAATCTCTTACGACACGGACATTTTTCCGGAGAGTTGGAAAGCTGCACGTGTGCAACCTGTCCCCAAAAGAGAATCCAAAACTCTCCCTTCTAACTATAGACCTATATCTCTTCTTTCTGTTGTTTGCAAAGTAATGGAAAAATTCATTCATTCCCAAATCTTACAGTATCTGAAAAAACAGCTGATCTTCTTTCCTTTGTATCGCACAACTGGAACAAGTCCCTTGAGTTTCTTGGTGAATCCCAGATCGTTGCTCTTGACATATCCAAACCTATCGATCAGGTCTGGCATGATGGGCTTCTTAACAAACTTCCTTCTTACGGTCTTCGACCTAAGCTTTACTCTTGGCTTTCCAGTTTCCTTTCTAATCGACGTTTATCAGTTACTGCAAATGGTCATTCTTCCAGCTTCTACCAAATTAATGCTGAAGTGCCCCAGGGCTCAGTGCTGGCACCCACGCTGTTTCTTCTGCACATTAACGATCTTCTCTCCTCCACAATCAATCCCATTCATAGTTTTGCTGACGATAGTACCCTCCACTCTAGTATTCAATTTATTAAGCCACCATGTAATTCTGATTTGGAAAATAAGCGCAGGTCAATGCAGATATCTCTTTCACAAGACCTCAAACTCATCTTGGATTGGGGCGCCAAAAATCTTGTTCAGTTTAATGCCTCGAAAACACAGCCATGTTCGCCGTCGCGAAAAAAGTCTGCTAATGCTCATCCCTTACATATGAGCGGCGAAGTTCTGCAGAACAAAGAGTCGTTTAATCTTGTTGGCGTTACTTTTGAGAATAACCTCAACTGGCACAAACATATTACATCCATAGCCACGGCAGCTTCAAAAAAGCTTGGATTCCTTTTTCGAGCCAGAAAATATTTCTCTTCTTATAATATGTACACTATGTAAGTATCCCAAATCAGACCCTCTCAATATTGCTCTCATGTCTGGGGAATGGCATCCCCTACAACACTTAGCATTCTGGACTCCATTCAAAGAAGAGCCGTTCGTCTTATTAATGATCCAACGCTCACAGAAAGGCTTACTCTTCTTGCCCACCGTCGAGCTGTAGGGGATCTGTCGCTTTTCTATAGGTATTTTCACGGTTTCTGCTCAGAGGAGTTGGCCAGTATAATTCCTTCTCTGGCAGCTCCCAACAAAGCAACACGTAGTGCAAGTTTTATGCATCCTTTTACAGTTCAGTTAGAGAGGCCCCGAACTTCCCGTTTTTTTTGTTCCTTCATCCCTAGAGTGTCAAGACTATGGAACCTGCTGCCCGCAGAAGTTTTTTTTTCTCCTCCAATCTCCAAACATTTAAGTCCCGTGTGAACAAACTCCCTCTCACCACACTTATGACACCCACGGTACGTTAGTACTTGGGCATCAGCCTTTGTGGACTGTCCCAAGATAAAAAAAAGACAATTTGAAAATATATTTCATTGAACATCTTGGAGTAATACCAATTTCTTGCCCCATTTTTTTTTATACCCAGCATTTAAACGACTCGGTAATTATTTTATATTTATTGAGTTAATGGCCAATTCGGCAAGATAATTAGCTTATGGGGATGACAGGATGTACCTATGTTTTCTTAAAGAACACTGTTGCCATCTTTTGCTGTTAAAACGACACAGATATTGGCTCATTATTTATATTGGACCATCCAAGAACATATTAAAGTTTTAGATTTTTCTTCGTCAAATATTTAATTTAGTAGCGTTGATGATCCTAAATCTAAATGACGGAACCTAACTAGGTCTTAACATTTCTATGACATTTCGAATTTCCTCATTTTCTACCACTTTAAAACTGTAATTTATTGCGAAAACGGTTTTGCCTAATTGTCTGTCCAATTCTTTCTTCTTATCTTGTCTAGTTTGCACAACAAAAAAGACCACTAATATCACTAGTTTTACTGCAGTGAATTTCCAGTCCATCCAATAGACCTTGCAGTTATTTACCAAACTTTTACACGCACACACTCTGCTCTGCTACCTAGTGTGCCAACCACTTTTTTTTCAATAAAATGTTGCCAAATTCCTTTCTGTCCCGGCTTGTCATGATACCAATTTGTTAAGGCTTGTCGAGTTTTGCTTCGTATGTGTATTTGTAGAATGTTAATTACTTGCATAAAAGTCAGTGTTCTCTGTTCTAGTCTCTAAGGCAAGAAACAGGGACTTTGATGTGGTACAACCCTATAAATGTATCAGTTTTTTATATACTTTATTAGTTGTTGTGTAACATAACTTGAACAAAGGGAACTGTTGGGTTTCACGCCACTCTTAAATATAAAAGAAAATATAAAAAATTTAATTGAAAAAAAAATAGGTAGCTTAAATTTGTATTCATCAATATTTGGAAAAAAATGGCGTATCAGCAGAATTAATTTGGCTTAAATAAGTCTACATTTTTTTATTCTAACTTATAATATGTCTAATAAAAACCTAAAATTTTCCCAAACTTTAAAAGCCTCTATAGTTTAAGATCCAGAAAAATAAAATAAATTATCTGTAATAATCTTTCAATAAAAGGAAATTGTAATACAAAGTCTATTATAAAATAAATAAAAATTTTGTAAAAAATAACCTCAAAGACGATTCCTTTTGAAAAAAAAGTTTTTTTTTAAATCTTAGTGATGCTTTATGTTTCCACTGAAAATGTTTAAAAATTGAATATTATTGCTTTGCTGTTACCATTTATAGGATAAAGATGTTAGGCTCAAAATATTAGGCTTATTGTATTTTTTTATATTTATTAACTTTTGCCCCATATTCTTTTCTATAATTTTCGACCACGTTGAAGATATCGCTCATAAAAGTTCCGAGATTCATTTTCCAGGTGTTATGTTAGGAGAGTTTAGCAGTTTCTGGGTATTAATTTTTACCTTAACTACTAGTAATTGATTTTATTTTTTTAAAACTTTACTCCTAGTGAAAAACCAGTTGTATTAAATTATATTAGGTCTATTATTAATCAAAAGAAAGTACTTAACATGCGCACGGTAAAAACATTGTAAGAGCTTTTTTGCTTTCTTCCAAAACATAGTTACGAGAAATTGCTACCATAGAAACATTTTTTTAACCTGATTGCTAATAAAAAGGTGTTCAACGAAGATCCGTGTTTTTATATGAAATGGTACGGAACAATATTTTAAGTTCTACACATTTCATCTTACCTTTTAGTCACGCTAAGCAGCTTATTGAAGATACAATCAGAAGGAACGCATCTCCAGTTCGTGAAGGAAGTTCAGGTGCTGGTGGACCCCTAACTGGTTCTAGCTCAAGCATTAATTCTTCAGCTTCGGATGATAGTGCTTTACCTTCTTCAGCGAGGGTATCGCGTGCTTTAATGCACAGCCTTAGCACTCCAGATGCCAACATTGGCGAGTACAAATATACTGTAATTACAAACGGCCATACTATCAAAATTACTGGGGACAATTTGGATTTGGTTAGGGTAAGTAACGCTTTTTTAATACTATTTTTTATAACAGGATATAATAAATTAACAACGAATGTACTAATAGATGGAAGTTTAAACCGTTTAGAACAAAACAAGAGTATTCAACAGGACGTGGATTATTAAGGATATGTTGTTACTTTATTAGATTTTAACCAAACGTTAAATATTAACAATGTTAATGCTAGATTTTTATTAAATTAACTTGTGTGAACCCTGGAGTATATAAGAATAGATAAGAGTATTTTGATTACCGTAAAATTGATTTCTGTTTACACATGTACTTGTGTATTGTGTATGTTGTGTATGTGAAAAAAAAAGTAACTAAATGAAGATTTAACAATTTAAAACTAGAACTTACTTGAAACGAAGGGTATTTCATACCAATTTTTTGGTAAATAAATATTGTTAGTTCTGTTTTTTTGTGGAATCGCTACCTCTTTCACAGATCACAACCTCTTTACGATCTTTCTTTTCAAATCAAAGCCCCAATGCTTTAACAAGATGTTGATAATTTTGTTGATTACTGTCTGGTATGCTTTGAAGAAATTCTTACACAAAACCTAAAGCAGCTATAAATAAAGTTACTTTTTCATCATCGTTCTATCGCTTTGCCATTGCTGCGGCTTCAAACTGACGAAGATACATAGTCCAAAAAGTAGAGCCATTTAAAGTTAAAGGCTTAATTTTAAAACCAGAAATTGCAACTGGAATGGGTAGTTTTTAATTTGGTGCATTCATTTTCAAGTCTCTGCAACTTAATCCTAATATTTACTTTAACAAGCTAAATTTCACTTCGAAATTCTTGACGCTGTGTTTCTTTCTTTATTTTGTGATTAACAAATCCATCCTGCACCTTAATAAATTTACCCTGTAACTCACGTCTCACGTTACTCACTTTTTCTTTAAAGCCCTCCATAACCTGTTGTAGTCTAGTTTGCTACCTATTCTATGAACTTATGAATCCAGCTTAGCATTTGATGCCCTTTGTCTTTTATTATTTTAATCATCTAAAATTTCCTAAAGCTGGTCCTGTTTTTTCTTTTTGTCTTGTATTATTTTGATCTTCTAAAAGTTTCTGAAGGCGGTCCTGTTCTTGTTTTTCATTTGTATTTTATTATTTTGAGCTTCTGAATTTTTCTGATCCGGTCCTGTTCTAGTCCGTAGACGCCTAGCGATATCAGCCAAGAGATACTTTTTTACGTAAAAAACCTTGAGTTGTAAGAAAAAGGCTCACCCCCGATACGCATCTGACTAAGTCATCAAATTCTTGTATCCATATTTGAATTTAGAAGATCAAAATTGGTAATATCACAAATATTTAAAATTTTATTTTAAACCGTTTCGAAAAAAATTAGAAAAAACCTTCTTCGGGTATACCCCTTTGATACGTAGCTCTCTTATAGGGCGTCTGCCGACATATGTTTATAGGAAAGAGTTAGGTTATTTTTGACCAATAAACACAAGGTTGAAGTTTCGTCTACTAAATATACATAAATAAATACAACCAATTACAAAAGTAAGGTTTTCGTTTGTCATCACCCAGCAAAAATGTTTGGGCTAATCATTACTTATATGGAGTAAACCCAAGTTTTTTTAAGACGTGCTATATTGTCATTACACTAACACCCTACTCTCTTGGTTACTCTTTTCTTAAGTTTTGGTTAGTTCTGGTTCTGTTTACGGTCCAGAAATGTTCTAAAACAAAAATTAACCATTTAAAGGAAAATATATTAATTTCATCTTTAGAATTGTCGCTTTTCGTAACACTAGGATTGTTTTTTTTTAGACCAGCAAACTCGTACTAGACGAGTATTTCTCTGGTGAACCAATACATGATATGGCCCAGTTTTACAGTTTTGACAGTTTGCCGCAACCAATCTTGCCTGACGATATTATAGAAACGCCTCTTTCACCACCGGAATCCTTACCTTCTCCCGGAGCTCTGCTGAATGGACAGTCTCCTATTCCGATTACGACAGCAACCACAACAGCACCTCCTAAAAATGAGACAGGTAAAAAATAGGTTGTAAATGTATATAATTATTTTTTTGTTATCGATGTAAATTCCATTCATGACTTTACATATTTTTGTTTAGAAAGAGTATAATTTCTTCAGGTTTACAGAGCAGTGACGTTGAATACATAGCTGATTAGTCCATTTAGTGCGTAACTTTTTTGTATCTCTGGGGTTATGCAGGTAGAAAGAATATTTAAATACCAAACTGATACACACTTTAGCCATGTACAAAGCTAAAATATATCTGGCGTTTACTAATCACATATAAATTGCCATATAGTCTAGGAGGAATCGGCGCATGAGTACCGAAAACTATTTCAGGACAATTCCTTCTGATAATAAAAATGCATGTTGTCATGGGGCAACCTGGTGCCATAGTGTTTAAACAATTGCAAAGAATTGTTATTTTCCAACCGGACATTTTTTTTATATTCTTTATTGAAATACAAATAAAAAAAGTCCTACGACTTTTTACGATAAAGGTAATATTTTTGGGGATATGAATTTTTAAAGGTTCAAAAATTTGGGTTTTTTACCCATGAAAAAAAAAATATATATATATATATATATATATATATATATATATATATATATATATATATATATATATATATATATATATATATATATATATATATATATATATATATATATATATATATTATATATATATATATATATATATATATATATATATATATATATATATATATATATATATATATATATATATATATATATATATATATATATATATATAATAATATAAAAAGAATAAAATATAAAAAATATTTGTTTTTATTTTTATTACAATAGTTAATAATATCCTTAATTGAGATTTGAAAAAAAAATTAATTGTTTGAATCTGTTTTTTGATTGTTTATTACGCGCGCTTACAGGTAATCGTCCCCTACCTATAAGTATCGCCGTCTCTCTGACTCATACGCTGCATCGGCCTCTCTGTGTCCTGAATCATTATTTATCATTTATCTTAAAAACTATTAACTTTATCAAAATTGTTAAAGAGAGCAATGTTATTAATAATTAAATCATCCACAATTTGTTTTTATATTTTTTTTTCCTGAAATCAATTTTACAAAAGTTATTAGCTTTATCATATTTGTGAGCGTGCGAAATTATCAAAAAAACCGGTATAAACAATTTTTTTTCAAATCTCAGTTGAGGATTGTATAAAGAATAAAAAAAAATACACTCATCAAAATTGTCTAGGGAACAAGAATCAAATTTTCTTATAACTTTTTGGGTAGATTATATACTTTGAATATTTATCTGACTTGTCTGAAGCCTTTCTTGTTGAAGACTACCAACAAAAAAATAGAATTTATAAGAAAATTCAGCAAAAAAAAAACGAGAAATGAAAATAAATCACTTTAAAAAGTATCACAAATTCCATTCTTGTTCCCTAGATAATTTTGATGTGTATATTTTTTATATTTTATTCTTTTTTTTATATATACTTTTCATGGGTCAAAAATAACCAAATTTGAGATTTTTCGAAACTTTAAAAATTCATATCTCCAAAAATATTAACTTTATCGTAAAAAGTGATAGGACTATTTCTATTTGTATTTTAATAAAGAATATCCTGTTGGAAAATAACAATTTCTTGCAATTGTTTAAACCATTTCCGTTTAAACAATATGGCACCAGGTTGCCCCATGGCAACATGCATTTATATCATCAGTAGGGAAATTTATAAAAATTAGGGTGGAATAGCTCTGATTCCTCCTAGACTAATTTTAAAAAACACTTTTAACTGTCAATCAGTTATTAAGAATCAACCCATTACTATTATTATTATTTTAAAATCATCCTTTGAGCTTCAAGGCATGTAACCAATCTAGATAAATCGTTTATTGAATGTGTAATAATTTTAGTTCAAAGTGTAAATAATTGTGTTTTGCCAGGTTTATATTTAAACATAATGCAAAATATTTTGTTGCCCATGTGTCTTGATGAAACTGATTTTTTTACACACTGACTTTACAATCAGGTTCAACGTTTTTTTAATGCTGCAAATTTAAAGAATTTTTAAATATAGAAAGGTAACAGCATATTTTCAAAAATCCAACAGTTTTTTTTAAATATTTCTAAAACTTTAAAGACCATAACCGCTCTTTGTGCATAATAAATGTGTTAACAAAATTACCTAAAACCTTCCTGTTTAATCATTTTTCGATCTCTTCTAATTTCCACCTTACGATGACGGATCTTTAATTTGGGTCACACCATAGAATTAGGAAAAATTAAATTGGCTTTGTTCTTATATATATGTTATTTGCTGTATTGCCAAATTTCAAATTTCGAACACATAACATGTCTGTATTTAGAAGTAAAAATAATACAAAAAGACCCTGTTAAAGCAAAAAAGAAAACAAAACTAAATTATAATATGGAAAGGCAAACAAATAATTAAAAAAAAAAGTTAAACAACCCAATTCAGGTGAAAAACACATAAAGTCTAATAAAAAAATTAATTAACCTAATTATAAAATATTTTAAATTTAGTTATTCAGGATGTATTTCAAATAACTTTGTTTTTTTTTATTATTATTATTTTTTTTGTAAAAACATAAGAGATGTACCCATGTGTGTAGCGAGGTACGGGCAGGGAAGGGCAGCTGCCTCCCTTAAACGGTCGTTCGCTGGTAAACTGTAATTCTGACGAGCTTCATAACTTGCGACGCTTCTTATAAGACCTAAGAAACTCACAGGCTTGAAGGCTGGCTTGTAAAATCCAACTATAGGTGATGTGATCTGTAATATATATTTTTTACATCATTTCTTACTCTAAAAAATGTCACTTATAACGACAAGGTTAGCGTAGTTTTTATTGTTAAGAAAAATGAATTATAAAACGTTTTGTGAAAACACAAAAGGACTTTAAAAAAAGTAGTAAAGAACCCTAACTAAAATAGACATAGGAGTGGAGCGGGTGTGCGGGATGTGGGGTGAGAGGGGAGGCAACTGATCAGCCAATGTTGTGCGCCTTCATCGGTCGCCGCTCGCATTCATTCACGCTATTTCTGATTTTTATATATTTTTTCAATTACTACCTCCACTGCTCTTGTGAAACTCATATGGTAAAAACAACCATCAAAACAAACAATACAATCTAGAATTTTCTTTGTCTGCCCCCCCTTATATAAAATCCTGGCTACTCCCTTGGATGTACCAAAACTACGTTTTAAATGGACTTCCTAATGCGATTCATACAAATAATTAAATGAAAAATTGTATTATATAGTTTTTTCTTGTATTTACTAATACTGTGGAATCAGCCTTGGCTTTAAATTAAATAAAAACATTTTTATCTTTCTGTATTGTTTGGGTTATCTACCTCTTAATAATCTTTGATATTTAAAGAAATTTATTTTTTACTGTTTTGCCATTATTTTTATTACCGTCCAATTTTATGTATTTCTTTGACGCCATTGCCCAGTATAAAATTATGTAATTGCAAGCCAGTTTTTTTAATTGTCTTAGATTCGAAAACGTAGCCTTTTGTATCAAACTGAACTGTTCCAATAACACTAAAATCTTGGTTTTTCATTATCTTTACTTGTTATTTGGTACACAACTTTTCGGTTAGTGATGTATCTCTAACGGTTTTTAAGTGAAAACGGTTGAAGATAAATCAGTAACCGAAAGGCCGTGTAGTAGTTTACAAATAAAGACAATGGAAATACAAAATTAAAATGTTATTGAAACCATAATATTGTCTAACACCTTTATGCAAATTGAATTGTATTGCACACGCGTAACACCAGAAGGTCATTCACAAAACCTAAATTTGAGCTATTTGTAGTCATGAATGGTTTATGTTTGTGGGTTTTAGATTTTCATATTTTTGTAAATAGTTTTTATTTTAAATTTTGTAATGTAGTATAAAGTAATGAAGTACTGCTACTGTTACTTAAGAAATAAAGTGTTTGATCAACAAGCACTTTGTTGTTAATTTAACAGTCTTTTATGACACTTTTAAGTCGAATTTAGTATTAAATTATAAATATATGTGTCATTTCCTTTAACATCCCCTTTTCCTTCATTAGGGTTAGTCAGTAATCTAACAATACTAATACAGCTTGCTAATTTAAAAACCATTTAAGCAGGGTACTGAAACAAGCATAATTTTTAAAGGTTAAAACTGAAGTTGCAAATTAAAAAAAAACCGTTATATGTCTTGTATATAATTTATTTAGGGTCTTCTAAAAAATAAGTAAAGTTTCTACAAAAAACAAATTAACAAAGATGCAGTGTGTTTATAAAATATTCTGACAAAACTGTCGCCCTTTTGGTTACTTTTTGAAATAATTTGCTATTTTAAAGTATATCTATAATAGTTATATGAATTAAAATAGTCCAAGATGACATAAAAACAATGACAACAAATGTTTATAGAATATATTTATTTTTTGAGTTTTTAAGTTTTTCAATTGACTCACTGTAAAGTTAATTTCTAGAACGCTATATCCTTCTGTTTATATCTATAAGATAAAAATACACCAACATTGTGACAAGCATTTGGGTATATCTTCTTAAATGTTATTTATATCCATTACATACATTTGTGAATGCTCTTTTGTTTTATAATTATAATATTAGGAATTACTATTCCAAAAGCCATTCCAAACCAACATTATCTTTGTAGTACAACGAATGTCCTTGTAGAAACTTGCAAATCAAAACTTGAATTATCTAAAGTTGTTGTGTAACCAGCAATTTTTATCCTAAACTGCAAGCGTTTAATTAGTAGTACCTCTCGAATTTTAACATATTTATTAATAAATAATATCGTTTTATTAATAAATCCTTATGCCAATAGTTTGCCTTTGGATTCACACTTTTGACGAACTTCCAAAACTTTTAAAATAGCAAGCTGGGCGGTCTTTTTCTAATCGCTTAAGTTCAAACATAAATAATGCTTAAAAGTATTCATCAACGGCCTTGTCAAGTTGACACTGAGTTTTCTGTCAGATCAATAAATTTTAATAAGGTGGGCGCGGACAATAGTGATGCCTGATGAGTAATTGAAAAATGGACGTCCGACAAAAATACTTCTTTTTGGTGTGGTCTGGGTCCACAGTCTTGAGCGTTAATGAAAAATAATTCATATATAAAAGTTTTTTTAATATTTTCTAAATGTCTTAAAATTTGTTCTTACATTTTGGATCCAGATCATGAGATAAGGTTAAAGATATAAAGGTCACATTAGTCTTATGCTCCTCTAGGTGATAATTTTAACAAAATTATATCTTTTTCCTTATGTTTAAACAATAACAAACACATTAAATTAAACAAAGTTTGCTTACCTATAAAGTGAATTATTTGTTATAAAATAATAAGTGTGTTTTTATCGTGTGTGTATCGATTTTTAGTCCTTTAGTCTTCAAAAAAATGGGTCCAAGTAGACTAGCAACTTCCTTGTATTTCTTGATAACACAGGTCAACATTTTATTGCATAGTGGAATTATACTCATTTGTAGTTACGTTATCCAGGTGAGAAAAAACGTATGTCTAAATTAATAATTAACATTTTTGTCAATCCAATTTATGTTAGAAAATTTACTGTCCGTTCAGAAATTCATAGTTGTTATTTTTTTTTGTATACGTTCAGAAATTTACAAATGATGTTTAGGCTGGTTGTCCCCAAAAATTTTTAAAAGGAACCCTTAGCACAATATTCCTTAAAATAAACAAGCAATCTGATTGGTCTTGGGTTTAAGGAACAAATAACGCTAAGGGTTCTTTCACACGGGGAGCTTCCGTCTCGCTCCTATCGGAGCTCTTTTCGCCCTACCTGCCTGACGCGACTCCCGGCTCGAGATGGGAGACGTGAGGGCCCCGTCTCCCGATACGTGGCGGCTCCCGCTCTCCGGGCCCATTGGACTCGTTGCTTTTTTGGTGCAAAGAGCCTTCCTCTCCCTCAGGAGTGAAGACGTGAAGCTCCCCGTGTGAAAGGGCCTAAGGGTTTCCCTTTAAAATTGTTGGTGCAACCGGCCATTAGCAGTATATTATCTTTTTTACATTCGTCAACACTTTCAATCTCAAAAAATAAAAATAATCTTTTTTTTATTTTTTTAAACAAACTTAGTAGCAATTAACAATTAATATGATTAATCATGAATAATAAACAAACGCAGCAGATAATTTTAAATATATTGGCTTTTTTTCACTAGAGGGGGAAACAAGTTTGAAGCCAATCGCACTTCAAATTGAAATGTAATACAACGAGCAGTAGATGTCCAAAAACTGACTTACAAAAATTGTGAATAATAGGAAGAATGGTATAAAATTATTTTAACCTCGGAAAATTTCAAATACTCAAATTTAATTTACTTGTTTATGAAAAAATACTGCCTGGATTAATATTTTAACACAAAAATGTAAATATAAATCCAAAAAATGAAAACAAAAATCAAAAAAAAACAAACATATTGCATTGCCAAGTTAATTTAAATTTTCGATAGGATTAAATACTTAAATGACGATCATGAAAATAAAATTTGCAAGCACACAAAGCTCAATCAGTTTGTCAGTATTGTCGAGTCCGAACTAAAGTCAGAGATATTGTCTTCGTCGTCTCGTCTGCGTTGTGTAATTACAAGTGGCGGAATATCAGAGGCATCACACACTCGTATTGCCTCCCAAGCCCTTGAATTACCTTTTCTGTATAATTACATATTTTTGCCATTGATCTATAGAAATTTCGTTTATAACCCTTTCCCATGTAGCCAGAACTTCTGAAGGTGACCCCTTAAGATTGGAAATATATTGATCTATTTTCGTTTACATTCCGACCTACCATTTCAATTGCATTAAACTGGCAATGGTTGGTGGCAGTCCAAAATTTTGTGTCCTAAAGGTTTAACATATTCATCAAGGTAGTTTTTTTTTTATTAGGGGTTTTCGCCAATATTCCAAATTTTATCTTTCATGGCCTTTTCTGGAAAGTTGTTCTCTTTATTCAACCATTCGATCAGTCTCTGCTTTGTTCGATTTTTTGGGGTTTCTTCTAATAAACCAGAATGGTAACTTGCTTTCCATGATTATTTGACTTTGGTGGAAGATTCGGAACCAGCTGAGTTTTAAACCGTTTTCGAACTTTTCCTTTCATATTGTCTGATAATCCCCCTTTTAATCCACTTTTAAATATTAGATCCCCCCTTGATGAAACCATCGGTTCCCGTGGACCCAATATAACGTTGACCTTAAAAATATAATTAACAATTTTTCTTAAACATCAGAAATAGGTAATTTCCATGCACATAGTACTTACAGTCAAATTCCCTCATAAAGCCCAACCTTTAAAATTTTTTTAACAAAAAAATTAAAAAATTTTTTGTATTGTTTGGGAGAAATGGGAGGTACGCCACGTGAGAAATGTCTCCCCAGAAATTCACTGCGAAGCAATATTTATGAGCTCAAAATTGTAAAATCCTTAAATACGTCAAATTAATATTTTTGCATTCCTATGTATATATTGCTGCACTGAAATTATTTAACCATCCGCCAGAGTCCCATCGCCACGATTCCTAGCCGTTTGGTTTTTTTACTTCAAACGCGTTTTTTAACCAAAAAAAAGTCTAACCAATAAACCTAATCAACCTAGCCAAAACCCAATTCACCTAATTTAACTAACCGAGTATTAAGCCCTGCAAACGTAAACTGCTAGGACTCTCAGGCGGAGGACTCGGGGGGATGGTTGAAAATAAAACTTTTTCATATATTTCTTACATTGCTTCGCTGCGATTTTTTGAGAGATCCAGGAGTCTTTGAAGGGCCATCATAGCTCCCAAACTATCCTATTGGACCTACTTTTTAATTTTTTTGTACTTTTATAAGCTGATAAAAATATGTAACAGACGAAATTATGAAGATTTACAAGGCACCAGTTTTTACTTAAAAAAAAAAAAAAACATATTTTACCTTCACTGTTTTTTCTTGAATCCGAGTGCTTGGTATCATCTTGCCAGCTACTACGAAATGATCCCTTGCTAAAGATCCACGTCTCGTCAATGAAAACTTCAGTAAAACCTTCCGAACCTAAATTTTTATTTTTGATATACTCCCTTAAAAAATGTATTCTTTTATGAACAATATCTGGCAAGTCCATTAAATAATTTCTATTATTAGATTTTTCCACCGGAAGCCTATACTTTTGATCCATCTTCTTAAGGAGTCGATGGAAAATTCAAAATATTCAAATTCTTCCCTAAACTTTTGTTTTATTTTGCCAACGTAACATATTCTTTTCTGGCGTACATAGCATAAATTGTGTCCCAATTAAATTTTTCAAATATATTGTAATTTTGGTTTTTGCGGTGCGGTGCTTGGAAGACATATTGGAAGCGTAATCCTGGTCTAATTTTATCCCATTCTTCCTTATATTTGCTATCGTCGTTGGGCTCAATTTCGTAGCATCTGCCACTCGCTGTATTACATTCTCAGTTTGAAGGGCGATTCCGTTTCGGACTTGTTCCTTTTCCAGTTGAAGAAAAGCCAATATATTTAAAATTATTCGCTGCGTTTGTTCATTATACCTATTATTCTTTTCTCGGCATTTTTTATGCTTTTCGAAATAACAAAAGGAACACCAATGTTTTTGATTGACAGTGACGGATCTTTACATAAAAAAATATAAAAATGAATAATGATCAGGCCCCATTTTTTCAAAATTTGTTGTCAGTGTTTGGAATATACTAAACAAAGATAAACAAAAATGACGTCATTACAAATGAGTATAATTTGGACTATACACGGGCATCGGAGTGGTATCCTAGAGTTTTCGGGGTCGCTGATTACGATGAGCGGGTCGGTTAGACTCCATCATGTCAGGTTCAAGGTCATTTGAAGGTCAAATCGCTAAATTCAAATCCTTGTTTGTTTATCCCTTGCTAGAATCCTAGATGTCACTGGAGGTTATTTCAAGGTTATCTTGATATTATTTTAGATAATTGTACACGGGCATCGGAGATGGTATCCTAGAGTTTTCGGGGTCGCTGATTACGATGAGCGGGTCGGTTAGACTCCATCATGTCAGGTTCAAGGTCATTTGAAGGTCAAATCGCTAAATTCAAATCCTTGTTTGTTTATCCCTTGCTAGAATCCTAGATGTCACTGAAGGTTTTTCAAGGTTATCTTGATATTATTTTAGATAAAACAGTCAAGGGCCGGTTAAAAAATATGTATACGTTTTTTAGGTCCCTGAATCTTAATTCATGGTCAGTTAAGCTTCATCAGGTCAGGTTCAAGGTTATTTGAGGTCAAATCCAGGAATAACCTCATAAAAATCTGAAAAAATTCATACATATGTTTTTAGGTCGCTGAATTTGAATTCGTTGTTTGTTTATCTATTGCTAGAATCCTAGAGGTCACTGAAGGTTATTTCAATGTCATCTTGATGTTATTTTAGATAAAACAGTCAAGTGTTAGTTGAAAAACCCGAAAAACTTCATGTGTACGTTTTTCAGGTTCCTGAACCTTAATTCGAGGTCAGTTGAGCTTCTTCAGGTCAGTTTCAAGGTTATTTAAAGGTAATATGATGGATAACAAATAAAAAACTTAAAAAGTATTTGATTAAGAATAGAACAACGGATTCGAATTCAGCGACCAAAAGAACATATGTATGAATTTTTCGGATTTTTTTCAGGTTATTCCTGGATTTGACCTTTAAATTACCTTGAATCTGACATGATGGAGCCTAACCGACCCGCTCATTGAAATCAGCGACCCCGAAAACCCCTTAGGATACCATCTCCGATGCCCGTGTACAAGCCTAGATAAAATGTTGACCTGTGTAATATTAATGTAATATGTCCATTTTGGTGAATATTATTTAATGTTTATGTTAATTAGTGATTTAAAAAAATTATAAACAGTTTTTGGGGATTAGGTAAGATGACTTGACGGACCAGTCATGATTAGCATTTTATTATGATTGTATTTTGAAGCTGTTCAAGATATCAAGATGAGAAAGCCTCGTTTGTCAGCAGAGGAGGTGTTAATAGCATCTAGAATAACTCCAGATAAGGAGGGGTCTCCAAAAACCCCACAATCGCCAAAGATTCCGAACCGTTTGACTTATTCCATAGAAATTTTGGCAAAGTTGGCAATGTCACCTCTATGTTTGGTTGAGCCAGTTGAATGGGAAAGAATTGTGGAAGAATATCCTACACTTGTACGCAAAGTAAGTTATATTGTTAAAATTAGTTTAGTTACACAAATTGTCTTAGAGTCGTTGCATGGCATAAGGACTAAAACTTGGTGGCCCACTTGTTGAAATTTTGCACGATGTTTTATCATTGCATGAAGTTCTTCCCGTCCAAACATGAAGGCCTTAGAAAAATCTAAAGTGTCCAAAAAAACGTGCAATAAACTACGATTACCCTTTTTTTATATTTTGTAATAAGCATAACTCATCTTGCAATTTCTAGTTAAGTCTTATCTTATAGGAAATTTAATTACGTAACTTTTTTCTTGCTACAGTTTTTCTCTATGACCAATACTTGCAAAATTATTATTAATTAAAATAGAAAAAAAAGTTTCTATTTTTTTACATTAATTTTTTAACAAATATTTCGGATCTTTCTAAAAGGGGGCATATCTCGATTTTTGTTACACACATTTTTTTAAAAGGTTTCCGGCAGAAACATTTTTACCACCTCGTATAATCAACCAAAAACAAATAAGTCTATATTACTGTATGTTAAAAGTTTAAACTTATTTGAAAATCAATAGTTTTAAAGATGTTTTTATTATGAAACTTTCGTATTTTATAAACATGTTTAAAACGATCCAAAAAAGTACTGCGCTATAACATTTAAGTCAGCTTCAGCCTTGGTAGGTACCACCTTTCTTTTTAACCTTCATTTTTTGATATCGGTAAAACTCAAGAACCAGTGATAAGCTGTGATGGTTTTATTTTGTTTTAATTTTAGGTAGTGCAATGTTTCGATGCCAAACAATATCTTTCTATTCGTACTGAAGAACCTAATGGTGTTCTCAATGCAGAAGATGTCACAGATGAAGTATGACATACTAGGATAATTATGAAGAATTAATATGTGAATTTGCCTACATTATTTATAAGGTTTAAAACTAAAAAAAATTGTAAATAAAATAAAATTTAAAAAATATCATAACCTGAAAGAATCAAATTTTAATCTCATATTTTCTAAACTTTAAAAAGGTAATAAAACAACAGGTGTTGTATGAAAAGGATATTTAAATTAATTTTGAGTTAAATATCTTCGTTTTTAATGTAGGTTATTAGTTATATTCCTTATTGATATGATCTCCTCAGTGGATCAACTATTATATTCACTTTCGTTATATTTTTTCTATACTCAGTAATGATTATTTATTTTACATTATGTTTTACTCATTGTAACTTAAAAAATTATTACTACTGACTGACTTAAACTACTTAACTATTAAAGTTAATATAACATACTATTTATGTTATTATAGTATATTTAATGTTTTTTTTTATACATATATCATTTCGATTATGATAGAAATTACTCACCTTGATATTACAGGTGGTATTGTGTAAAAAAATGTATTTGTTACTGTGACCCGAATGTAGTAGATCTAAATTACTGCAATCGTAGATTTGACTTTTGTTTTTTATAAAAATATAATTAAAATACACAAAATGCTTTATTAAAAAATAAAGACTATTACCAAATATTTCTAGTGTATTGTGAATTATACTAATAATTTTATTTACTTGTTTAGAAATTATTTGTTTTTGTTTAGATAATTTAGAAATTCTTTTGTAATATTTAAATGTTTATCAAATCTTATTATAAGTAGTTGTCCGATCGACATAAAGTGACCCTTTTAATCAGCTTTCTTTTGTCGGAAAAAATAAATTTGTTTCTCAAGATTATTGTATTTTTACTTATTTATTAGTTGTAAAGTTCAATTATTTTATTTGGCTCTCGCACTTTTATAAGAAAAGTTATTTAAATCTTGAACCTGTATTAATTAAAGAAAGTGTAGACAAATACAAACATAAACCTAATAACCGAAACGAAACAACAACAACAATTCTGTACATTGAAGGTGTTGCAGAGAAAATTATATGTAATGTATCCATATAAAATATAATTCGCATTTAAACCTAATAGAACAGAGAAGCATCTTGACTAAAACCAAACCAGGAAACTTCAACACTAACAAAAAATGTATTTACCAGATACCCTGTGAATGGGTTGAAGTATACATTGCTAAAACTAAAAGACCTCTTAAGGCTTAAATGGGCGAAACATTCAGATCAAGTTATCAGATATCGTCGAGCAGTCTTGATCAAAGCTACAATATACAGGGTGATTTATGAGGAAATCTCAATACTTCAGGTACGTAGTTAGGGTCCAAAAATAAACATAAAAGTCTATACAAATATGGATCCGCAACGCCTTCGTTTTCAAAATACAGGGTGTTAAAGTTTTTATTTAATTTTCCTATTTTTTTAAATACATGATAAAGTAACTATTGTAGCAAAAATTGGTACCCAGGGGTATTTTGGTATGACGGATTCGAATCTAATCTTATTACGGCTCTTACTTGTAGGGGGAGCCACCTACACGTCTTTTTACTATTTTGAACAATCACAACTTTTTGGTACGGCCCTGTAACACATTTTTAAGTAAATTAAATAATTATTTTGTCATCTTTACGTCAAAAAGGTATACTTGTTAAAAGTTGATATGAGCAACCGTTTTCGAGATATTTGGATTTTAAAAAATTACGACGCATCTGATTTTACTATACCAAATTTAAAAAAAAATAAATAAAACGAAATGTATAATTAAACAATATTTGTTTTAATTTTCAATAAAATTATTGTTCTTAAATTATGTTCGCCAAAACATAAGCTAGGTTTTATAATTTTTAAAAATTCCACCATTTACTTTTAATTACATGTCAGCTCTGTGATGAACACCCTGTACCTCGGAAACGAAGGCCTTGCGGACCCATATTGGTATAGACTTTTATGTTTATTTTTGGATCCTGACAACGTACCTGAAGTAATGACATTTCTTCATGAATCACCCTGTATACAGTGGTCTGGAGCAAAATTCATCCACAGAAATAGTAATTGGAAAGAGAAGAAATATAAAGAAGCGGCTTTTATTTTTTTTATTCAGTAATCCCAGTGTAGATATTCCGTACCTCTAGAATTCGGAAAAAATCGGTATAACTTCAGGCTATCCTCGTAGAGTAGCAAGGCAATTCTAAGAGCTTTTTAATATAGAATTTCCAAATTGTTCAACTTTAAATTATTTTAATTATAGATAAGTTTACAATGACTTATTCTTCACATTTTTACACTTATCCCCCACTATTCCCGTACACGCTCCAATTATTGTGTGAATTTTTGAAATAATTCTTGTATATGCAAAACGGCTTTACACTAGTGATGTGACTTGTCAAACTCGTACTCGATTGACGCGAGTTAGCGAGTCAACTCCGCGCATAGAGTTGTTTCTGTTGCCACTAGATGTCACTTCACTACTCTATTTTACATTTATCTCTGCCGCGCCGGTACACACCGAGAATGACAGGTTTAAACCTGCATCTCGTAGTTCGCCGCACTTTAGTAAGAAAATATAAAAAAAATAAAGGTATTTGTTTAAAATTGCTAAAAGAAATTTGACTCGAATTGCAAACTTGCAACTCAAGTGAGATTTTACTTGAGTGACTTAAAAACTCGAGTGAGGCAGTAAAATTGCTCGAGGGAATCGAGTCGCATCACTACTATACTGCACTACTTAAAAAACAATAAGCTTCTGTAAAGTATAAAGTGTCTGATACGACTTCATAAGGTAACCTTTAAGTTTCAAGACTAATGTAAAGTTAGTGGCAACAATATTAAAAAAAAGCTGTTTTCTTAAGGATTGTGAGGTGTAGTTTCACTTAAAACCCATTCCTCGCAACTGTAGAAATGTCTGAAATCATTTTAAAACAAAGAGAACGAATGTTTTAAGGATTTTATATGAGTTAAAAACGCAAATGAAAATCTGAAAAATACGTGGATTTACCACATCATGATATATTCTGGGTTGATTTGGTAATGGTTTTTCTCTTAAAGAATAAAATTGCTTGTATTAAAATTTTGCATTACTCATACCCGATGTATTATTCATAGGTGATTCTATAGACTTTTTCAGTTATCGCCTGGCTGTTACGATATAAGAACAAACGAGTTGGATTCATAAATGAGTCAGTCATCTGACAGTGAGAGGTCCAATATTAAAACAGAAAAGTTTAAGCAATGTATGACCTGTAATAAGTGGTGTCAGAATCAATTAAAGAAGTTATCTGCTCCATTAGAAAAGTTGTAGATAATATACCTACTAGGTCTGTTAGTCAGTAATATCTTACACTATTTTACACTTTTTCTACCTATGTAGTCCTAAAATACACCTTTCATAAGAGCGCTTACGTAAAAAAAAGCGTACAATAGTGTACACTATTTCTACAGACCTTGTTTGGATTTCGGATCAATATGACATGCAATTCCACACAAAATTAAAAAATAAAATGTACATCGGATAGTCCGAAATCTTACGCATTAGACTCCGGCTTAAGGCGGATGATCTAAGAATCTGATACTATACTTGGCTAGAAACCTGACAGACAACGCGGAATGAGCCAGAGCATTGTTTTGATGGAGAACCCATGACTTGTCCTACTGTGACTAACCACAATTTGTTTGTTCCTAATTCTTTTACGGAGTTCAGCAAAAATGTGAAGGAAGTATTATTGATTAATTGTTTGACATTTGATTAATTGTTTGACATTGGCGCTTCGTTTAAGGATCATAAGTAAAAAACCACGATTTTTCTTTTTTTTCGAGCTTGTTGTTCAAACGTGAGGATTTTGGCAAACACTTTTTGCATGTTAAACTTGTTATGTAAAAGATGCCGTACGGATTCTTTATTAATTTCTACAGTTTCAGCAATCGCAAGAATACCAATATAACTGACGGTCAGATCGCATCAGATTACCGGTTTTTTTGATGTTATTATTAGTTTTTGACTTGGAAGGGCGTCCCGGGCGTGAATCATACTGGAAGAAGTTTGTTTAAACGCTCGGTGTATTTTAAACGCAGTAACTGCGTTTTATTTGAAGCTCGGGGCGTGCTCGGCTGCGTTCGAGTTGCCAACGAGCGCGTCCGATTTTCTCGATGTCCAAAGATTATGATCATCGGGTAGACCAAATTGACAGATGGTGATCATTGGATATTTTAATTTTTCTGCGTATTATAAATTTGTTCTATGCTTTTCTGTGGTAACTCTTGTTTTTTGGTGTTAATTTTACAACCTATTACTTAAAAACAACATTTTTTGTGCAAATATTTGAGATGCTTCTAATTTTAAGAAAAATGCATATATTTTTGCGAAATTAGAAATTTGATCAAGTTTACAAAAAAATATAAATAGAGGATTTGCTTTTGAATGTCCGATTTTTCCCTGGGGGCACTAAAAAAATCCACTCAGTTTAGCCAATTCCGAAATAAAAAATTTCTCTTCCAATCTGTTCCCCCTGAGGCCAATAGCATCTGGTCGACAGACTCCATTCAAAAGGGAAGACTTCATGATAAACAACTGTTAATCTAGTTTACATATTTTAATTTGTGTACTATTTACGGAAAGTTGAAAAAATGAAGACAGAAGTTAGTTAACTTGTCGTCAAGGAAAAAAAAATAAAAACTACTTAGCCAGCCAAAGCTGATAGAATGTATTACCAATATAACCTGTAAAATACAACCTCCAATAAGCGTCTTAAAGACAAGATTTAACTGGTTTACCATTCGTGATGAAGAAGAAAATCTGGATCTTTTGAACTAAACTTTAAATCTTATTGTTTTTCTTGCTTACTGTATGCTTTACAGAAATAAACATTTTTTTTCTATATTCAGTGCTGGTTTTTGTGCATTTTATACTGTCATGTCAATTCCGTTTCGCTTGTGTCGTTTTCGTTACCTTGGGTGGCCAGGTTTAAAAATTGAGTCCGCAGGAGATATTATAAATAAATGCAGGACAGTAATAAAAAATTCTAATTCTAATTGATTTTAGGTAAGTAACGGAAAAAACAAAATTTAGGAATTCTCATAAAAAAATAGAGTTTTACAATTGCTGCTTGTCGTGCTATTAAAATAAATATTAAATTTTATTTTGAGACTTTATTATCTGGATTGTTAAACCTATTAGCTAATAATTTTTCAAGATTTTTTTCGCCTCGCAAATTTCTATTTTGGCCAAATAAAATAAATATACCAATATTTATTGTAAATTTTCCCATTTTTTTCCTTTTACTTAATATTTAATGTTATGTATAAATTTGTGCTTTAATGAATATTATATAATTGAGCATCTGTAAATCGTTTAAAAAATATATAAATGTAAATAATATATGCACGTTTCTGGGGAAGTAGGGTAACATCCCAAAGTAAATTATTTTACTTATTAATTTTTACAATACTTATCACATGCCAATAAACTTTTCTTGTTTTGATTTTAAGTAACGCCATTAATAATAACTATATTCTCAACTTTGAGGTAATTAAAAATACGACTTTTATCAATACACATTTATTACAAAAACATATATAAAAATCATATAACAATTATTACAATAAAAATTGTACATACATATATATGTTATTGATATCTTAACCTGGAGGCTACTTACATAGTATCTATGTACAGGCGATAATAGATACATAAATACGGAATGCTATAAATTTCAAGAACATACACATAAACACAACTATAGTAAAAATTATAAAGACCAAATAACGAAAACCTAAATTGGTTTTGAACCATATGCAGTTTTGAAATTTGAAACATTTTTAAAAAACGAAATTTTGCTTAATAATTAATTATATGACATTTTATAAATGCAAAGATATATACATACTTACAATTTAATTTTTGAACGGTATCAGCCAAATTTCATTTTGAATTTCCTAATACACTTAGCTTTAACGCAATCTCTAGGTATGAACTTAAATTTTTAGTACCCTGTAAATATGTGTTTCTACAATTTATGTAACCTCATGGCACAACGAATACAAAGTATGATACACAGGCTTTTCAAAATTGGTTCGGTTTGCGCATAACGTCACCGGGAAAATTGACTCTTTTAAATAAAATTTGTTGAAATAATTTCTGTAAATTAGCAAAAAAAAAGCTTTTTTAATCTGTGGCGCGGATGAAACTCGCATGATGTTATTGCTTCCCTAACCAATGATTTAATCACATTGAAGGATTGGTGTGATGATGCAAATTCTCTCTGTCTTAACATTGCAAAAACTAACATCATAACTTTTAAACTTTCAACCAACGATATATTCATTGAAACTAGTGTGGTAGAAAACAAATCTGTGACCAAATTTCTTGGTATATACATTGACAAAAACCTAAAATTCAATAAGCATGTTTCTAAATTGAATAGAAAACTTGCTTCTGGCTGCTACGCGGTCAGGGTGGTTTAAAATGAGCTGGGACAGTCACTGGCAAAGACTGTCTATTTTTCCTTGGTAGAATCTCACCTAAGATATGGAATTGCTTTTTGGGGTTTCTGTAGTACGCTGCTATTTTGATCAGTGTTTGTATTCCAAAAGAGAGCTATACGTTTCATGTGCAGAATCCTAACGAGAGAACACTGTCGGCCGTATTTTCCGAGGGAAAAAATCTTGACTCTGCCTTGTATTTTTATATTAGAGACGACCATGCTTATTCATAAGAAATATAAAGACAATAAAATATGCAGCGTTTATAATACACGCAATTTAAATAAATTAAGACTTCCAATACCTGCAAGCACCCTTACAAAAAAGTCTATAATATATGAATCTTTAAAAATGTACAATCATCTACCGGTTTCTTTGAGAAATATAAAAGATATTAAACACTTTAAAAATCAGTTAAAAATATGCTGGAAGTAAAGGCATATTATAATTTGGATGAATTTTATTCAGACACTTTGTCGGATGCATAAAGATTGGTGTGATTATGTTTGTGACTTAGTTTACAAGAATCGTTGGTTACGGTTATTGTTCATTTATTTTGGAATCTGTTTGTAATAGTCAATGTCAAATGTATTATACTTTTTTTATTACTGTAAATTCCTAATTAATTGTATAATTTTAATAATTCTTTATAAATATCTCTCTTAATTGTTATTTGTTTATACATATATATATTTAATAATTTATATACCATATGGATATTTTTTAGTCCCTAAGAAGCTTTGTCTAGATAAGATACCGTGGTTTGAAATATATACTGACACAAAATTAAGGCATCAATTAAAAGGTCCATTTACTCCAATGATTAAAGACTGATATCACTCAAAAGAAATATTTAATATTAATAATGTTAGGAAATGTTATAGTTGCGTTTTAGTCACACAAAAAAAAACTTTGTTACTTACTCGCTTATGTCAGCAATTATACAAAACACCATACCTTGTATTCGTTGTGCCACAATGTAATCTTATATAAATCTTTATAGGGGAACAAAAAGTTACTTCTTTGTAAAAATTTACATTAAGGTTTAGTAGGTAGAAAATAATAGTAATTTTTTATGGCTCCATTGTGTCATAAACCTACTATAAAATTAAGCATTTTTAAGTAATAGGATAGATATTTCGTTATTGCCATGATTTAAATAATTTATAATGTATTTAAAAATAGCTTTGGTAGATGTGTGTTGTAAAATACAATAAATATGGAATAAACAAAAAATTCTAGTTATCGTCGAGTTTCGCTTGACTAAAACAGAAAGTTAGTAGATATTACTTTTTTAACTATCTTTATATATACTCAACTATTCTCGACCACATTTGAAAAACTTTAATACGCTCGTTCTTTACGAAATACGAAACAGCCTATTTACAGTATAAAGGATTTTCTTTTTATTATGGATATAAATTAATAAAAACAACTTTTACTACAGTGTTTTCTACATATACACAGAACAAGTAACAATAAAAAATTATAAATTTTATACGTATTTGTCTCTATATTTTATGATCTTGCCAATGGTTCTTTTAATCATTTTAAACATAGATTCTTTAAATCTTAAACATCTTTAAACCTATTAAACTAGATTAGTTTCAGTTTTTAAATGAACATTTATAAGTTTTTATCGCAGGAATATTCCATAAATTTATTTCTTGACATAACATAAAAGGAAAATACTTAGTAGCCTGGCAGTCTATTCTCCAATCTCGAATACAGTGTCGCATACCACAAAAGTATAATCATAAGCATCGAAAATTTGGATTCTTGCATGTCATGTTCGACATTTTTGCGAGTGGTTGGGACTATGTGATTATGGATTATCATAATAATCCATATCGTTGAGACTAAGTCGAACGTGGTCTCGTAAAATTCTTGTTTTGTGGTGTTGTCGGTGTTTTAATAACAATAATTCTATATCTCTTGATAAACACACAAACTATGTCGAAATATAGAGGATTGAAGAATTAAATATTTTCCTGATCATTTAAACCTTAACAGACCGCATTCCCGCTATTTGTTGTTGTAATTTATTAGTACGAGTCGAAAAATCTATTATTGTACGGCCACGCGCAAGCCCAGTTAAATAATTTATCGTGGTTTATTTGACTAGGCTTGCACGTGACTGTACAATAAATGGTTTTTTGCGGGGTTGGAATAAACTCTATAAAGTATTATAAACTATATGGATATTATATTTTATTATTTCGCTATAGCTTTCAGGTTTTCTCTCCGCGAGGAATTGTTTAAAAGCCATATTAATCTAAAACCGTTCAATTATCCACATTTACACTGTTGCCAAGTTTTGCCATTCGACAAAATATTGAATTTAAGATTAAGAATCCCCTAACACTCAAGAATGTCAAACAAAACGAGTATTCAAACTCATTTGCGATCTTTGTCGATTGCTTTTTCAGTTGAGACTGGAGAATTGACTTTCGGGTATTTTGACATTTATAATTATATACCGATTAAGGCATTGACCTGGACAGTGGCGGCTATGGATTTTTTTTTCGTCTTAAAAATAAAACGTGGTGGGACTTTAGTAAAGAAAATTTTTATCTTGGAATTTGCGAAAAAAAGTCGATTTTTTTTGCAGCGCTCCCAGAGAAAAAGTTTCAAAAGCAAATTATCTATTTGTATTTTTTCGTGAATTTTGATATCATCAAATCCCAAATTTCGCAAAAATATCTACATTTTTTTCGAAATTAGACGCATCTGAAAGAAAGAAAGTTGTTGAGCGAAATTTTTTTAACTGGCTATGGTTTTTAGAAAAAACATAGATAAATTTGCGAAATTTGTGATTTGACAATTAAATTTACGAAAATAATACAAATAAAGGATTTGCTTTTGAAACTTACATCTTTCTCCGAAAGCGCTGCAAAAAAAACTTTTTGTCGCAAATTCCAAAAAGATTTTTTTACCAAAGTGGTCCCATTGGAGCCATTAGCATCTGGTATATATTTGGTGTGGGTACCATATCTCACTTTTTAGATAAAAAAAAATGAAAATCCTAAAGCATCCACTGGTCCTGGATGAAATTGGTTGCCAACAAATTTATTTGTTGGTTATTATTTACCTATGGTAAATAATATTAAAAACAGTATGTAATAATTATTAGTCAGTTATAACTGAAGTCTTTATGTTTTAGACATTTTTCGATACATGTGACAGTGTATCCTCTTCTCATACTCAAAAAAATAACTTTGCACACACTGTTCAAAATTAAATTTATTCTTAAGAAAGAATTACACTTCTATATTTTTATATTAAAATATTTTGAATTTATTTTTCTTTTCTGTTTGGATATAACACAGCAACAGTGGTGTATCATTGGAGGGGGGCGCCCCCTACTTTTTGAAACAAAATATTTTATTTTTTTCCCTAAATTGTTACACCCCCCCACTTTTTATGGTCAATATACGCTATTGCACAGCAAAAGGGATGTTTTACTAAAATTTTTAAAATGTCTAATTACAGCCCTTGTCATATTTTTTTTGTACATGTGTTGTTCTTAACTATATTTATACCCAGAACTAGAATATTATTTTATCTTAAGCTTTACAGATTGCAAAAGAGAAAAGTTTCCAAAATTAACATATTTATTACTTAAAAATGGTACATAGAATGCTCTAGCAAATTGATTAGACTTTTGAGCGTTCAGAAATGCATAGCTGCTAACGACTTTCCACCTGTCAGTGAGTTTGGAATATATCGGTTCTAATTCAGTCTGTTTACCCAAATCTAAATCTAGTAAGAAATGACAGTTTGTTATGTTATAATAAAGGCTAGGTTCTTCTTTATTTTGATCATTAAAATATGGATGTATAATTTTTGTAGCATTGTGTTCATTAGAATAAGGTGCTGGCAACATTCCATCGAATTCAGATTTAATAAAGTGAATATGCCAGTTTGTATTAGGTAGAAAAAATGAGCTAGGGTATCTGTGCCAATCTTTTCCACAACACACGTGAATCTGACTATGCTCTGGAATGTTCATTTCCGCAGGATATCGATTTAGTTCCATCATAAGATCTAGCGGTGCGTGATAGTTTTTATACAGAGCAATTATTCTTGATATTCCTAAAAAAATATATTATCTACTGAGTGGTTTTTCTATTTATTTATCATTTAATTGAGTCGAAGGAACAAAAAGTAAATAATGTAACATACATTTCTTGTACAATCTCCTGAAGTATAAAAAAAACATTTTCGGTAAAATACAGAGTTACGAGATTCAGTCCAGATATTTCAGCAAGATAAAAATACACGAGAGTGGGTCAACGCTGACGTAGTGAAGACGCTAGCAAAGCTAATTTTTGTTTTTTTTTATAGTACTATATCTCACTAGCTTGTATATGTCGCAGGCGTATTGTATAATTCGGCTTTTTGCAAAAAGACTAGGTGTTTTGCAAAATGCCGGCGTTGTGAACAATTCAATACATTTCTGCAACGAGCCTGGCTATTTTCAGGCGTTTTGCAAAATGACTAACCAGAGCTAGGAAAATTAAACAGTAATTAAATTCCATTTGAGAATGACAACACATTAAATTTGGTCATTTTGAATAATTTGTCTTTCATAAGATTTAAGTTAGAATAAACAATTTATCAGCGGTATTATTTTTTAAAACTATTATTTTTAAAAACTAACCACAACTAACCAAAACTGTATTATTCAAACGTGAATGAAAAATTAAGTGAACTTTTAAAAAAATTTACCGCCTACCTCCATAATTCAATCCCGGTCCATAGTTTCTTCATTGAATTTACTGGTATTTTGGATTAATATAAATGTATTTTTTTATAATAATCGTCCTTGATATTGTCCTCAAAAGTAGGGTCATCGATGATTTCATCCATTCTTTTTTACTTTAAAAAGGTAATAAAACAGAAACAAGTTTCTTGGTTAATCTCGTACAATAACAAATAATGCATACATTTTAGGTTAGAAAAACCGCGTAAACGTAGGTTCAACGTTTTGTGAAATCTAACTAGTCATTTGTAACAAAAATGACATAGTTGTTCAATTGGTTTAATTCGCCTAGCTCTAGTTAGTCATTTTGCAAAACGCCTGAAAATAGCCAAGCTCGTTGCAAAAATGTATTGAATTGTTCAAAATGCCGGAATTTTGCAAAACATCTAGTCTTTTTGCAAAAAGCTGGATTATTCAATACGCCTGCGACATATATAAATTTTAAGGTCCATTCCTCTTTAAGTAAATTGGAAAAATCAGGGAAACGCCAAATACTTCTATTTCAAAGGCCTAACACCATTTTAAAGCAGAAAAACTGATTTTTACACTGAAAGACTCTTCTCCATAATATTCAACGGTTAAACTATGGCTTTCTAAACTTAAAAAAGGTCGCATGAGCACTTTTGATGGGGGGCCGCAGATTAAAAGTGAGTGTGTTAGCGAAGACTACTAGAATGTCAACTAAACGTATACACAATATCTTACAATATTATTGGGTCATGTTGAAGTCATGTGCCGCGTTTTCTAACACTTGATGAAAAACTGACCACAAAAAGTATTTCAATAGAAAATTTGGCACAATTTAAAACTGTGGATAAAGCTTGAATTTACAACTACACTTTTGAATGAAAACAACAGTCCAAACAATGATTTCGACTAAGTGAACCAACCCAAAAAAAGGCAAAAATAAATGAATAGTCAAGGAAAAAAAGGTGTTACTCCATGGAAAATGAATTTGAGAAAACTTTAATTTTAGGTTAGAAGCCAAATAGCTTTTTGTTGGAAAATTATTACATTAAAACACATTCTTTGACAATATTTATATATTATTTAAATAGACATCGTATTTTATTAGAACAAACTTAGAAAAAAACTTACATATTAGCAAAATCATATGACTGGGTCAATAAATACTAGTAAAAAAATATTATATTGTGTACTTTTTGGGGTCATATATTTATAAAAATTAAAAAAGCCAATTCTGGTAAGTAGTTCTTAAACGTTCTGAGAAGAACACATATTGCATATAAGATTCCCAATATTCCATACGTTGATATTTAAATAAAGTTGCGCAATTTATTTAAAAATCATTAAAACACCCTGACTAACTTGTAACCCGGTATACATTGTACCTAAATTTAGGTGTCTATAAACTCTTCTTTAATACAGGTAAACGTATTATAAAAAAAATACAACTTTTTACTGTTTTTAAAATTGTAAAAAAGCTGATTTTTCCTAGCTTTATTTTTAAACTAAAAAATTATAAACATGTTCCAGTTTCGTAAAGTGCTCTCCATATAGTTTTAATTTTAACGCCCCATAATTGTGTAGATTTAAATTTTAGAAACATTGATTTTTTAATTTTATGGAGATAAATAATGTTTTAGGTTGTTAAAATTGAAAATATCTTAGTTACTTACCTAAAAGAGATGTAACACAAACAGATGTTACCATAATAAAGGTTGTTTTATCCAAATAGTGAGTACCTTGCGGTACTCTTTTAAGTAGGCTCCAGACTCGGAAAAAAAGTTTTTGTATAATATCCAAGGATATTGCTCCAGTTAAACAAATCATCGGGTAAATGGGAAATAAAAATCTTTCTTCTTTGTGTTTTTGAAACATAAACACCGCCAACCATAGGAACATGGGGCTTAAGGATATCCAGTGAGGTAGATATAATGTACTTTTATTTTTTGAAGGAACAAATAAATAATTAAGAAGTAATATGACTGGACTTAATAACGTTAAAATCTAAAAAAAAAATACATAATATATAATAAGAAAGTTATTTCAAACTGTAAAGTAGTATTAAAAAAAGTTATATTCTTAAAAAATCCGACCACAAAAAAAAGAAAAAATAAAATTGAAATTTTTGATTTTTCATTAAAAACAAAATCAAAACATTTTTATGCAAAATATAATAAAACTAAAATTTACTTTGTTATTCTTTGACAAAAACACAAAGTAAATTTTAGTTTTATTACATTTTGCATAAAAATTTACTGTCGCAAAGTAACGGACAACTTACTAGATTCTTTAAAACATGTTTAATTGGCTTGTGGTTTAGCATATTATTTTGCCATTAAACTCCAAAAAAAAACCACCTTCTTTATCACTTACACCAAAGGTAGTTTTTAAATAGGCAAAAAATATATTAAATATGATTTTATTTTTACCAACAAAAATGTTTTTCAAAACGTTATATGCCTTTTTGGACACAAATATAGTATATTATATTTTTAAGACAAAAAAGAAATATACATACCCAAATAATATTAAAGTTCAACAATCCATTGACTAAATAAAAAGAAAACGGCTCAGTGCCATAAAGTTCGGGACCAGCCCCACCAAAAACATTATATTTCACAATATTTAATGGAGCGATAACTAGTTTTCCATAAATTAAAGAGTCAACTACAACCATTGGTACACCTATGACGATTGCCGATACGCCAGACCATATAATAAAATCTTTGTAGAGTTTTTTTTGAATGATCATATCAAAAGCTATTGGGACTCCTAATAAAGCAGCAAATGGCCATCCTAAAAAAATTAGCACTTAAACATAAAGACTTATTACAGCTTTTAAAATAGGAAAATAAAATAGAATAAAAATTTTATCTGAGTTAATGAGTACAATATTTAATGGGTTGTGTTTTAATTTTATAATCATTTTAGTATTTTACTTTAATAAAATGTCACTTTTTACATATATGGTGTAATTTAAATTATGAAAAAAAATGCAGACGAATCTTCATTATAAAACCACAACCTTTTTAATGAGCTCTATTGATTTTCTTAACAATTTACATGTATTTATGAAAAAAAAGATCGTAACCTCACATATAATAGTAGTGATAGAGTTAAGATCGGAAAGAGTTGTGACATTGTAAAGTTGTGAATTAACTGTTGTTAAGTTATACAGAGTGTTTGAACTGCCCGATCCACGTACGACAAATTAGTAAATCGTAACAGTATCTTTAAATTTTGCTAACTTACCCAAAAGGGAGCCTAGGGCGGTAAAAAATACTGCCAAAGCATATTTTTGCTGCCACCAAGCTGCACATGCTGCTGTAAAATTATACATGGCAAAACTGGACGGTAAAAAAGCAGTACTTGCAATAAACATTCCTGGTGAAAAAAGTTGAAATGCTAAACATATTCGTCCGATGTGAACACCAAATTCTTTACATATTGCCCTATAATATATATAAAGTTATAAAAAGTGTTTATTACAGTTACTCATATAACATAATTTATATTTTATGGGGACATGTTTTAAGATGCTGAAGACGAGATTACTTATCTTCGACAATAAGAATGTCTTTGGAGACGCAAGATTTTGACATACCAAATGTTTATATTATAACTTTAAAAAAAAATAAAGGTAAAAATGCATTATGCCTCTGTAGTCTAAGGAATCGAAGCATGAGTACAGAAAACTATTCCACCTAATTTTTTTATTTGATCCTCTTTAAATTGCCTTGCTCATGATATAAAAAATTGTTTAAACAAGGAATTGTTATTTATAACCGGACCAATTTTTTTCATTTTCTCTATTGAAATATAAATAAAAAAGGTTTTATGACTTTTTACTACAAAGTTAATTTTTTTGGAGATATGAATTTTTAAAAGTTCGAAAAATCTCAAATTTGGGTACTTTTGACCCATGAAAAATATATATTAAAAATATATATATATATATATATATATATATATATATATATATATATATATTATATATATATATATATATATATATATATATATTTTTTATACAATATTAATTTTATTTATTAATAATATTTTTTACTTTATAAAATAGTTAATATTATTTAAATTAAATAAAAAAGGTTTTATTACTTTTTACTACAAAGTTAATTTTTTTGGAGATATGAATTTTTAAAAGTTCGAAAAATCTCAAATTTGGGTTACTTTTGACCCATGAAAAATATATATTAAAAAAAAATAAAAAATATATTTTTTTATTCTTTATACAATAGTTAATATTATCCTTACTTGAGATTTGAAAAAAAATATTGTTTATACAGGTTTTTTGATTGTTTATTAAGCGCGCTTACAACTATGCGTCTAGTAACTAGTAATTTTATCAAAATTGTAAAAAAAACAATCTTCTTAATAATTTAATTATCTAAAATTTGTTTTTATAAGTTTTTTTTTCTAAATAATTTATATATGGAGCTTTATTTACTTGTAAGCGCGTAATAAACAATAAAAATGTATAAATAAAGGTTTTAACTATAAGGATATTATTAACTATTTTATATAATAAAAATAAAAAAATATATTATATAATATATAATAATATATATAAATATATATATTATAATATTATATATATATATATATATATATATATAATATAAAAATATATATATTTTTATTATTTATATATATATATAAATATATATATATATATATATATATATATATATATATATATATATATATATATATATATATATATATATATATATATATATTCATGGGTCAAAAGTACCCAAATTTGAGATTTTTCGAACTTTAAAATTCATATCTCCAAAAATATTAACTTTATCGTAAAAAGTCATAAGCCCTTTTTATTTATTTTAAAAAAATTGTCCGGTTAAAAAATAAAAATTTCTTGCAATTGTTTAAACAATTTCGGTTTACACAATATGGCACCAGGTGGCGCTATGGCAACAAGCATTTATATCATTAGTAGGGCAATTTAAAGAGGATCGTATAAAAAAAATTGAGGTGGAATAGTTTTCGGTACTTATGCGCCGATTTCTCCTAGACTACAAATGTTAAATGTTAAAAAAACTTTTAAATAGATGAAAATAAGAGCAAAACGCACTGTATTGTTTTAAAATATTCTCCTAAAAAAGAAGTCGCGCAGTTCAGTTTTGGGGTCTCATAAAATATATGGAATCCAGACTCTTTGTCTTGGTCTCTAGACAGTTGCGGAGAGCCTAATCCGTATTTCATAAAAATACCCATCGTTTTCGATCTCCGGCGACGTCTCTAAATATCTGAAATACTCACACAAACAACTATTCGATAATATTATAGAGTGAATGTGATTATATAGCAGTTGACGAGAAAAATGAAGCAACCAACTTTTTTCTTACAGTTCTTACGCATTATACTCGTATTTTGTTTCGCAACAGTAGATTGAATTTCGAATATTTTTGGATTGGTCATTTAAATAACTTTTAAACATTTTTTACACCATTCTACACAAGCTTCTTTTTGATCAGAGACGCTATACACTCACAAAGGTACAAACTAAAACTTTTTGTCAGTTTCGTAAAAAACCTACATATAAAGAACTGCCATAGTACGCGAACTCAAATTGAATTTGCCGTTTCTATTGCGGTGGTTTAAACATGATCACACATTGAAACGAAATGGGCTCCCTATGTCTTATTCTTGAATGATTTTGTCGGTTTATATTATGCAGGTTTAGCTTCGGAATCAGCAACGAAAAATAAAAACCAATTTACATTATTTGTATTCTTTTTGGGGGAGAAACTGGGATTATCAGGAACGTCGTAAGGTATATTTATTAACCGATATAAATCTAATTAAATTTCTTATTTATTAAAATAGGTTGGTGGTCGGCTGATTGGTTTAAGTAGGGTTGCCGGTGTAAAGTATTTGTCACCGTCTCTTGGGCCTGTATATATCTGATCGATTTTTTAAGAGGAAAGACATAGCATTAATGTCTTCTATTATTCTGACTGTCCCCCTTCCAATACAACAACGGTCGACGGTGCCTACAATTCGTTAGGATATTGTGGACAGTGTTGTCATTTAAAATATTTATTAGCAATTTTAAAAATGTTTTAAAAATCATACATTTTATAAAACATTTTATTTAAAAAAAGTTATGCACTTAGCAAAAAAAAAAGAAATTTGTTAAAATTATTAGTATTTTAGTTTGCTTAAAGATACTTTATTATTATAATATTAGGTATTTGTTATATTATCGAGCAAGAAAACATAAATAATTTTATTTTTATTGGTTGGTAACATTGCCCGTCGAGTTCACTTGCATTGCCGTCCGGGGACCGGTTGATAATGAGTAGTGTGTACAGTGTTGCCAGATGGGATAAAGCAGAAATCGTGAAATACAATGACGAAAAATTGTAAGAAATCGTGAGGGGAGTGGGAGATTACAAATTACTTAATAGTATTGTTAAAATGGAAACACAATGAAATTGTTTAATACATTTATTAAACTTAATGTAACTTTACATTACACCAATTCAAAGATTAAAGCACTAAATAAACGAGTAGGTAACATAAATTTTAAAAAGTGGGCCGAGCGTTATTTAGGCAATAGGCCCTACTACACAACTTTCGTATCATGCTCTTACTGATAAAAAAAATCATAACAATTTTTGTCGCCAATTCTAAATAAAATACTTTCGAGGGCTTTGACTTATGTAAAATTTACGATACGAGACAGGACTGCGTGAAAATGCAAACAAATAAATTGTAAGCCACCTTTACCTGCAATCAATGGGGAATCCCATGTCGTTCTGTTCGATAACCGCTTGTAGGCGACGGGGATTCCCCGGTCTTTTCTTTTGATATGCCATTGTTATCATTCACTACAAGGACGGAGTAAATTATTAATTTAAATGCAATATTTTATTTTAAAATGATTTATTTAAAAATCGTCAGAATTGCTACCTTATTCGTAAGATCGTGAAATCGGAACCAAAATCGTGTAATCTTATGAATAATCGTGAGATATGACATCACTGAGTGTGTGTGTGGGTGTCGTAGTCCGGCCGAAGCATTCCCCTTTTTTTGGGTCGGTAGAAAGGGAATCAGCTGCTACACGTTTTCTGTCTGTCTTCATTGCGCTTAAGCCTTTGCCTATTAAATTGACATCTCCTGAAAATCTCCGCACCTAAGAAATTTGTTTGCCAGACGTGTATATCCCTTTCTCCCGTGCAGCTTCTTCTTGGTTAATTCGCTTCTCTTAATGGCATAATAATATTTCCCCTAGGACGATTGCGGCTCAAATTTAAAATGAAATAGTTAAAGTTTTGGCAAAGGCTACGGTTATGAAATTTGAACCGACACTTGACAAAGGGTCAGACAATAAACAGTTGCTACATCCAGAAATTATCAGCGTCGCCTTTGAATTAATTATAAACAAAAAAATTGGTTTTAAAGATTTATGACCTGCTAAACTACACTAAATTCTAACATATTTATGATTATAAGTAGTTCATACATTATTAAACCCCACTCTAATCTTATGATGAAGACAACGTGAACTCACTTCAAAACGTGTTCCCAAAAAATAATTTATATTCAGTAAAATATAGTGGAAAAAGTAACTTATATTGTTTAATAATCCTTCAATGATCCACCAAAATATGGAATACTTCGTTTATAAAATAAAAAGTATTTCGTATAATCATAGTATGTTTAAAGGGATTGATAGTAATAAATTACTTTATTTAGAATTTATATACACATTAGTTTCATTTTTTTCTGATATCTTTATAGGATATAAATAAATTCATTTACAACGAAAGATTACTGATAGGTTACATGTGTTGTCACTTGTCACAGGAATATAATATACATATATATTTAAACAACCTAAAAATCACCTGTATTTTATACAAATTTTTATTGGTAAGTGTATCTTGGTTAACGTGTTAGAATTATTGAGCTTAAAACACATGAAAAAATAGTGTCATTATTTATTATTTATTATTTGTTGAAAAAAATTTATTACCATATTTAATTATAGAAAAGTTTTATATTGTTGTGGCGAATTCATGTATTAAGAAGTCCAATTATAAACAGTAAAAAAATGGGATTTTTTGGCGAATACTAAAGTAATTAATTTTTCTAAAAAAATGTTGACTTACAATTTTGTTATTTGAAACAGAATATACAAAACCAATTACAAATCAAACATTGGTCGTTTTTAGATAAAATCAAACCTTTTAAATTCATAAAATATCCATCTTTTGGGTGCAAAAAAAATTAAGGAATTAGAAAAAGACTTGTAATTTTCTATACTAAATATTAGTAATAAATAATTTAGCTTTGTGAATCCCTACGTGGGCAATATCGCTCCCAAATGGACGATTTTATTAGGCTGGGTGTTAATTGAGGATTAATCATGCTTTCGACGACGGTTTAATTTGTTTATGGAGCCAGTTTCTACTAAAAAAACTAACGAAAGCTTGTAAGAGCAGCAGAATCGAAATTTAAATTTAATAAAGATTATTAAAAGTTTTGGTTACAAAATCAAATACCTAATTTGTGTCCTGAATTGTAGAAGTTAGCTAAAATATTATTTATCGCTCATTCATCTTTCTATTTAGTTAAGATGAGTTGGTGCAGTTTCAAGCTCTTTTTCAAAGAAAAGAAACAAGTACAGATCACTGAACGGGGCCATTTGCGGTTGTTACCCTGGCTGACGAAACCAAACATCAAAAATTTGGCGATAATCATGAGTTCAACCATCTCATTGTTACCTTTTGAATACCTATTTTAATATTTATTTCAGTAGCCATATGACAAATAATTTTCTTTTTGTTTTAGATCCATATAGGTTTTGTCACTAAAAAGAAATTTTGTATTCTTTTTTTGTGCTGCAAAATACCCATAAATAATTTTAGATTACTTTAAAAACACAATGTATATCTTATTTATGTGACATATGACATACAGAATTGGGTATCTATTAATCGCTTTAAATAAAACATTTTCCCTTTCTAACAAAATTAGAACTTAATATAAAAAACTCACTTGTAAAAATACACTTCTGCAAAGGCACATACTAGACCAAGAAGACATCTTGAAAAATAAAACATCAGAAGAGGATTTGGTTGAAGTACTTTATGGTAGAACCAAGCCGGTGTTGCATGAATCATTAAATAAAAATAAGATCTTAGGGCGAATCGTGGATCGTATTCCCATGTTTGCAGACCCTTACCCAACACTAAAATTGGAAAAATAAATAATTATATATATTATTTTAAACAATACACTATACTGCCTTACAAAAATCATGGAAAAATAATTATTACATTAAGGACTCTTTTACGTTTAAACAATTCATTGACACAATTCAAATACCACCAGACCACAAATTAGTCTCGTTGGATGTGGTGTCTTTATACACTAACATTTCCAATGATATTATTTCTAGTACCTTAGAAAAAAAGGGGGACGAATTAAAAGAGCACACAACGCTTACCCTCCGGGAATTTCAAGAATGTGTCGATATTTGTCTAAATAACAACTATTTTCAATATAAAGAGGACTTTTACCAACAATTAGATGGTTGTGCCATGGGCTTTCCTATCTCCTCAACTATAGCCCAAATAGTTATGGAACTCCTAAAAGAATCTGTGTTACAAAATTTAAATTTTAACATTATATTTTTAAACGTTATGTAGACGACTGTTTGGCAGCAGTACCTGAAAATAATATCAACAACTTATTACAAGCTTTCAATAATTTTCACCCCAAACTTCAATTTACGTCAGAAATAGAAATAAATTACAAAATAAATTTTTTAGACCTTACAATACAAAGAAACAGTAATAATAATTGCCTAAAAACAAAATGGTATACAAAAGACACATGGTCCGGTCGCTACCTCAATTTTAATTCACATCAACCCAAACAATCAAAAAAACAGTGTCATAATTGGCCTAGTTAATCGAGCTATAGCACTAACTTCTCCTGAATTTCGCCCTGAAACACTTAAAAAAAATTGATGACACCCTCATAATGAATCATTACCCTAAACACCTTGTTAGAAAAATAACTAAACAACGAACATACATATATTACAACAAAGAAAAAAATCCTAATGACAAATCACAAAACACATATATAGCTCTACCATACGTAAACAAACTGCCAGAAAAAATTAAACACATATTAAGTAAAGAGAACATTACACTCTGTCACAAAGCAAACAACCTTTTAGGAACTCTACATTCCCGATTAAAAAGTAAAACATCCATAAAAAAAAGATCCAATGTTATTTAGTCGATACCGTGTTTAAACTGCCCAAATAAATACATTGGCATGACAACACAATATGTAGAAAACCTTGCATAAGCACGAATAGACAACAAAACATGAGTTTGATTTCAAAAATCCAACAATTTTAGATTCTGACAGAAATTACCACAAACTTGTCATTAAAGAAATGATTCAAATTAAGAAGGAGAGACATGCTGTAAACGATAAAAAAGACAAATAATTTAAGTCAACCCTGCCACAATTTAATTATTTAGCGAAAAACACTTGACTCTACACCATCATTAACAAAATCACTTATCTCAGATGCTTGATTGACCAGGCCAAAAAAGTTTTAAAAATTTAAAAATAAAAAACAAACCATAACAACTCTTATCCAACCTAAGGGCCCCTAATGGGAGGAATGTTAAGTACTTGAAAGGCTAAACAGTTTTAGTACGTCAGTTAGTAAATATGTGTTGCTCGATTCTGAAGGTATGTACAAAATAAAATTTTAAACCGTAAAACTGTTAAAATATATGTTATTTTAAACTTTATTCTTAACTCTATTGTTTTTTTTTCTCAATTTTTAACCATAATTATTGTATATACCCAATTTTTCCCGTTTTATGTATTTTAAAAACATTTTAATTATTTTTAGAATATGATAAAATAAAGTCATCTTTTAATAAAGCCCACAACGATGGGCGAAACGTTAAGTAAATAGTCGTTTTGATCACCACAAAAACCTATACCCAAGAAAATTCAACAATTAAAATAATTTATATATATATATATATATATATATATATATATATATTATATATATATATATATATATATACATTCATTTTCTTGATATATTTTTTTTTGTTGTATGAGATCTCTTTTTTCACCTTAATTTCAAGTGAAATTTCACTTTTTCTTGTCACCAGAAAATGTTTCCAAGTGGACTATACTCTTTCCCACTGCTTGGATGTTAAGATTTTGTGGAAAGCTGGTATACTAGTGTGGTTAATTTTTTAAAATTTACCCTTTAAAAGGTGAAAATGTGACATTATTCACAGTTGTTTTAATTTTATTTAATAATGTGACAGTTTTTTAATGTCCTGTTATATATTCTGTATGCTCAAATTGCTACGACTCCGGCTTGACGACAAATAGCACTAATGATGGTTTTACCGAAAACGCTCTGCTAGGATTGTGTTTTAATAAAAAATTTTGCACAAAATACAAAGTTTTTCCATTTCCTTATTCCTTTATTGACTTATGTACCCATCGGTTTTAAATAAATAATTAAGCTCTTAATTGCTGATTTATATAACATACATCCACGACAAGGCAGACCCAAGGAAGTTTAAAGGTGTATGGAAGCCCAATACTGTAGAACAAAATTGTCCAGGCGTGCAGGGCAGCGGGAATAGGGGGGTTGGCCCCGCGGAATTTGCGCAATGAATAGTAGGTCAGGGCCGGATTTCCATAATTCTTTGTTACTATCTATAAAATTGACATCATCAAATGTCAAATTCCATCATTCACTTTTTTTATTTTTTGCACAAAATTGTTATATATATTAAAGGATACTACTATAAAATATTTCAAATTATTGTGTAATATTAGATTTTATATCATCTGATATAATATGGAAAGAATAGATGGCGCCACTTTACTGCCTTCTATTTAAATGGTCGATATTTTTGGAAGTTTTGTATTTTTACCAAAAATCTTTGTAAATAAATAAAAACACGATTTTTTAAAATAAATTTCAAACATTGTATGATAGTATGTACTTATCACCAATTTTGTGATAAAAGAAGGGCAAGATAGTGTAAATGAGTTTAATCTATCTAATTCTAAGATTGTGGTTGTACATTAAAAAGTGAAAATTTTTATAACTGCTTTTTAGGCATATACTTTTCACTAATAACAAACATTCATGAGACAGAATAACAGTGGTTAAAAATGTTTAGTAACCTTTGGTACCTGAGTATCCATTGTAACAGTATCCGTTAAATATTATGTGTGTACAGTATGTCGAGCTTAAAAAGTTGATAATGCAAGATTAAGAAACCAAAATCTAATTTATCTTTAAACAAATGGTATTGTCTCGAAAGTTGCCTCCTCTCCGATTTTGATCAAATTTGGTATACAGGGGTTTTTAGAGGCGCTGATTACAAATCTGAAAAAATATCTTTTCGGCAACGTTTCGTTTCCGAGATCTTCATCATCAAAGTTGAAAATTAAACTAACCTCATTTTCACTATATTCTCCCTTCTTTTTGTACGCAATTCTTGATTTTTACACTAGAGTGGCACACAATATTTTATAAACACCTTTTAAAACCTTGTATTTTTTTTTTATTTTACATCTTTTTTCCATTAAATTGCGAACTTTTAAGTTCAAAGGCAGCAACCATATTTGTTAAAAATAAAAATGTAAAAAGGTGTAAAATAAACATAAAAAAGTTTTAAAAGGTGTTTGTGAAATATTGTGTGCCAATTTAGTGTAAAAATATAAATTTTGTGCTAAGAGAAGGAGGAATAGTTAAATAAGGTTAGTTTAATTTTCAATTTTGATATAATCCAAAACGAAACATTGCCGAATTTTTTAGATTTGTAATCAGCGCCCAAAGCCAAAATTGTACTTCCTTTAATTCAATTAGAGGGACCTGTATATATTAAAATTTGCCTGGTCTGCCCAGTAATCAATAATTTTGATCCTTTAAAAGGTGTACTAAATTATTAAATGAAATAAAAGTACCTAAATGTAAACCTTATTTCTTTTTAATAATCCAGAAATACACAAACATTGTGGAAATCATCTAAAAAATAGTTAAGATTGCCTTACTTTTCTCACTAATATTTCCTATGGAAATTTTCATTTTCTATTATTCATAATTGATATATTATTATTTATTCGGTTACCTAACGTTACGTCTTATAAGAAGCACCTAATTTAAGTATAAAAATACTTACCTAAAGTTAAAAAGACGGGTATGTTACCCTTACTCGGTCTCATAAAATTATGTGTTGGCTAACTTCACACTGATTTATCAGTGTGTAAGTAGGCAACACATTAAATTATTTCGTGGAATTTTGTTATTGCGCAGAATCGGCGGGGCCAACTCTGACAGTTATTTTCATACTGGGCTGGACATTTTTTGATCGAATGGGCCATAGCATTGGGCTTCCATACACCTTTAAACTTCCTTGGGCAGACCTTGGGTAACCACAGTTGTTCAAGATCGTTATATTAGACTGCTTGCTTTAAGATAACGTTTTACCACGCCAAGAAAACTTTTGACACAATTCAGTGCAGTTCATAATATTCAACCAAGTATTGATACTGAGAGGACACGTCTTTCTGATCACAATTTACATGTCAGAGTTGCAGCGACAGGCCCTAGATTAAATGCAGATCATCGCAGAGCTAGACTGCAATTCGCCAGAGAGCATGTAAACTGGGCTATTGAGGACTTGGAACACGTTCACCGACAAATCTAGGTTTTGTCTATATAATTCCGATAGACATCTAAGAGTTTTCCGCCGACCAGGTGAGCGTTATGCACAGTGCAACATAATGTGAAAGAATATTATTTTATGTAGGCTCTGTGATGTTTTGGGCTAGAATTTTCCTAAAAGCACAGACGGATATCGTAGGCTTATGTGGGGGGTTCTTTAAATAGCGAAAGGTATACCAGTGATATTTTGACTGAGCAAGTTGTCCCTTTCGCTCCGTACATTGGGAATAACTGATTACTAATGCAAGATAACGCAAGACCTCATGTGACGTGCATCGTCAATGAATATTTAAATGAATTGAATTCTATAGAGCACTTATGGGATATTATTGGTAGGGAACTGCAACAGCATCAAAGTCAAAGTCAAAAAATTCTTAATTGTTATAAGAAAAAAAAATTCTCATTAACAAAGATTATACAGACAAATATATGTTGAAAGAAAAATAATATTCAAACAAATCAGACAAACATAAAAAACATTATCACGAAATAGAATCTAAAAAAATTAAAATCCATGAGGCAAATGGTAAAACATTTTTTTTGCATTTAAAAAAGAATTTTTTTTTGTGCTGAATGAGGTATCGGTAATGGGATATTCCCAGTCTGCCCGGTATGAAAATTTCTTACAATTTCATTTAAAAATTTTTTAAAAAAGACAGACATTTTCAAAAATATAAAAACAAAATGTCAAAATTTTATTTTCATAAATAAAATTTGGGGAAACTCTGACCTTCGTCCCACTCTTACAGTGCACGCTTTTGCAATATAAATACAGAATAATAAATATTGACTTGAATGGCCCCCCCCCCCTCCTGTCAACCTGCAAGATATCCAAATAATGGTTACCAATATTTAAAATGGTTATGAAATTTATCCAATTTAATATTGAGTATGCCCAGGGGGCAGTTTAAAAAAGGTGAAAACACCCGCACTGTAGTCGAAATGATATTTTAATTTAAAAAAAAAATGTTCTGGTATAAAATATTAAAGATATCAAAAAATTAAAAAAAAAAATTTAGAAAACTGAGGCTAGAGTATGATTTCATCATGCATTCGTTGTTCTAATCCTCCCTATAGGGGTCTCAAATTTACCGTAAAAATTTTTAATTTTCACCCCGTTAAATTAAACTGAAATCTGAATAACCACAGTGCAATTCTCAAAGA
>JAHBCN010002190.1:96539-123585 GCA_019359885.1 Listronotus oregonensis
GAATTTTGTTATTGCGCAGAATCGGCGGGGCCAACTCTGACAGTTATTTTCATACTGGGCTGGACATTTTTTGATCGAATGGGCCATAGCATTGGGCTTCCATACACCTTTAAACTTCCTTGGGCAGACCTTGGGTAACCACAGTTGTTCAAGATCGTTATATTAGACTGCTTGCTTTAAGATAACGTTTTACCACGCCAAGAAAACTTTTGACACAATTCAGTGCAGTTCATAATATTCAACCAAGTATTGATACTGAGAGGACACGTCTTTCTGATCACAATTTACATGTCAGAGTTGCAGCGACAGGCCCTAGATTAAATGCAGATCATCGCAGAGCTAGACTGCAATTCGCCAGAGAGCATGTAAACTGGGCTATTGAGGACTTGGAACACGTTCACCGACAAATCTAGGTTTTGTCTATATAATTCCGATAGACATCTAAGAGTTTTCCGCCGACCAGGTGAGCGTTATGCACAGTGCAACATAATGTGAAAGAATATTATTTTATGTAGGCTCTGTGATGTTTTGGGCTAGAATTTTCCTAAAAGCACAGACGGATATCGTAGGCTTATGTGGGGGGTTCTTTAAATAGCGAAAGGTATACCAGTGATATTTTGACTGAGCAAGTTGTCCCTTTCGCTCCGTACATTGGGAATAACTGATTACTAATGCAAGATAACGCAAGACCTCATGTGACGTGCATCGTCAATGAATATTTAAATGAATTGAATTCTATAGAGCACTTATGGGATATTATTGGTAGGGAACTGCAACAGCATCAAAGTCAAAGTCAAAAAATTCTTAATTGTTATAAGAAAAAAACATTCTCATTAACAAAGATTATACAGACAAATATATGTTGAAAGATATAATAATATTCAAACAAATCAGACAAAACATGAATAAACATTATCACAGAAATAGAATCTAAAAATATTAAAATACTCCATGAGGCAAATGGTAAAACATTTTTTTAGCATTATAAAATACCGAATTTTTAATTTGTGCTGAATGAGGTATCGGTAATGGTATATTCCCAGTCTGCCTGGTAATGTAAGAATTTCTTACAATTTCATTGTGACCAAACTTTTTATAAATAAGACAGACATTTTCAAAAATATAAAGACAAGTAAGTGTCAAAATTTTATGTGTCATAAATAAAGGTTTGCAGGAATCTCTGACCTTCGTCCCACTCATGTATCTTAGTGCACGCTTTTGCAATATAAATACAGAAGTCAATAAATATTGACTTGAATGGCCCCAACCCTCTCCTGTCAACCTGCAAGATATCCAAATAATGGTTACCAATATTTAAAATGGACTTGACTGAAATTAAATATCCAATTTAATATTGAGTATGCCCAGGCGAGGTGAAGCAGTCATTAGAAGTAGAGGTGGAAACACCCGCTACTGTAGTCGAAATGATATTTTAATTTAAAAAAAACATGTTCTGGTATAAAATATTAAAGATATCAGAGAAATTAAAAAAAAAAGTTTAGAAAACATGAGGCTAGAGTATGATTTCATCATGCATTCGTTGTTGCTAATCCTCCCTATAGGGTGTCTCAAATTTACCGTAAAATATTTTTTTTCAATTTTTCACCCTGTATAAGCCTTAAACTGAAATCTGAATAACCACAGTGCAATTCTCAAAGAAAATAGCTACAGTTCAAAAAAAAAAAAATTCGAAATCAATTTATCGGTTAACGAGAAAATCACCTTTGAAATTGGGCATAATTTTTGGTTGTGCGTTACCTTTTCGTGTCTGTGAATTTGGACAAAGTGTTAAGTATGTAAAAATAGCACTGTAATAGCTGAAGTACCAGTAATGAGTCAGTTGCTTCCCCATAGAATTGAATCAACTGTTCGCATATTTTTTGAACAGGTGGTAATTATTTTGGTACCATTTTAATTACTATGAAAAGAACTTATAAAAAGCGCTATGATGTAACCTTTACCAGCATGGTAACACAGGAGGTTCACCCAGAAATTGCTTATGATTTAAGCAACAATAGTTTTCTTTACTTACTACGAGAGATTACATGTAGAAAAGGGCCCCCAGAGGAACTTTACAGCGACAATGGTAGTTGTTTTAAATCGGCAGATAAAAAACTTCGCATGAACTATAGAAACAGGAACAAACAGAATATAAAAAAGGGTTTTCTATGAAAGGTCTCAAAGCTAACTAGACCTACCTAAAACAAAAAAAAATTAAAAAATGGTGTTTTATGAAAGGTATTAAGTGGATTTTTAATACACCTTGTGCTTCATTTGTGGGAGGAGTTATGGAGGGGCTAATTCAATCTATAAAAATGATAATAAAAGAAATGCTCAATTCTCGATAACTTAAGAATATATCCTGGAACAGTATACAGTGTGTCCCAAATTGGGCCTACATGTATTTTTAACTCGGGAACCATTAGAGCTACAGTGTTGGTTAAATTAGAAAAGTTTTAGACAATTTAATTGCAAAATGAAATCTGCCTGCAGATTTTATTTATCTTTTATGGTTTTTAAGATAATTAAGGAAAACCAAAATGGTATTAAATCGTATTAACTTTTGCCTGTAGCTCACAAACTACCAATTTTACGGTTTTAAGATTACTACATTATTAGAATACCTTTTTAAGAAGAATTTAATTTGAGTAAAAATATTGTTCTAACTTTATTTGTTTTTAAGATATTTACCCAAACTTTGGATTTTCATACGGACGCCATATTGGATTTTTACATTTTTAAAAGAGCTCTTCACGAGCTTTTCATTGATGTATCAAAGTCTAGGTTTTCAGATTGCTTAAGCTCTTAAAACGATAATTTTTGTTTATTTAATAGTAAGCTTAGACTAGACTGCGTAATGGCCGCCCCGTTTCATAAAAAACAAATGGTACGCATCCGGAGCAGCATCAACCTAACCATAGACATTTAAGATTCTTAGTGATGAACTTGTTACCCTATGGATCTTTTGAGAGAGTGAAATTCAAAACTTATACAAAAAAGTGATGCTTTTTGCAAAAATTAATACTTCCTAATATTACCTTAAACTGATAATAATTAAACACAACTGTAAAACAAAAATGTATCAGTAAACAAGAAAATAAAATCACAGTATATGTCTTCCTCCATTTTCCACACATTTCTCGCATGTTTCCAACACCTTGCGGGTTACTCGGCGTAACGTGTTTCGGTTGATGGAAGCAAACACATCCCGTACCCTGTGTTCTAGTTCCAGCCTAGTTTCGGGCGGAGAAAACTCGTACACCTCATTTTTTGCGTGTCCCCATAGGTAAAAATCAGGGGTGTGGATGTCCGTGATCTAGCTGGCGAAGCAATTGGCCCATTATTAGAGATTATGTTGTCATTAAAGGTATTTCTAAGGACCTCCATCACCTCCCTGGTACTGTGCGCTGGACATCCGTCTTGCTGGAACCACAAATTATTCATTTTATTTGGCGGAACTGTATTTCTAATGGCCGGTAAAATCTGTTCTTGCAGGAGTAGCAAATACCTATATGAATTTCTTCAAAAATAAATGGTCCCATTAAACGGTTGTCTAAAACAGAAAAATAAATGTTTTATCTAATTGTGAGACGTAAATTAAAGGTGCATCTTAAATTACCTATGATGCCACACCAGACAATAAAGCCAAACCTTGTTTGTAGCCGTCTTTCTTCTAAATTATGTGGATTTTCTGTATCCCAGCAGTGATAATTGTGCCTCTTAAAAATTCCACAATTTGTAAACCGGGTTTCGTCTGTCCAGAGAACCTTGGATTGGAAATTGGGTATCTGTTGACGTTTAGTAATAAACCATTGACTAAAGGTGATTCGTCTATTGAAATCATTTCCCTGAAGATCCTGGACAATATGTGGTTTGTATGGATGAAAACGTTGTTTTTTTAAAGAGCGATGCACAGATGACTTAGGAATTGTTGTCTGTTCTTCTACTTTTCTAACCGATGTTGTGGGATCATCTCTAACGTTTTCCATTATAATCGCCTCTCTTGCTTCATTATTTTTTGTATAAGTTTTGGAATTCGGTTTCACAATAGATCCATAGGCTAACAAGTTTGAAAGAATCTAAAATGTCTTTGGTAAGGTTGTTGCCGCACCGGAAATTGTTCTTCGTATGCAAGTGCTGCAGCTTCTATATTTCTGTTAGATTTAAAATAAATTTCTAGCATATCCACCTTTCAATTATTGAAACAATTAAGAGCCATTATTGTAAATACTTAAAATAATCAAAACTTGAATTTTTGTTGAAGAAGTTTATATATCCGAGTAATTCCGGAGATATCCGGAAAAAAACGAAATTTTGGAAAATCGTTTTATTTTTTTTATGGGTTTCTTTTTCAACGAATTCCAAAATAAATAATACATTTGCATTGTCACTTTTTCCGCTCTATCGAATGGTGTTCATAGTTTTGCAACTCGACGTTTCGTTTTTGCGTAACCATCATCAACTTTTTTTTTCTTATGGACGCCATATGGGAATTCCACAAATTTGAATGGCCCTTTTTATCACATTTTCAAAGATGTATCATAAGTTACCCTTGTTGCCCGGAGAATCCGAAAAATTAACTAGAATATTTTTATAACGTAGTTGGCTTTGATTTCTCAAATCGGTGACGTGTAAATGACATTCTGTGTTTACTGTCAGTTGTGGTGTCGTTAAAAATGGAATTCACCAATGAAGAAAAACGAGATATGGTAAAACTTTATTACAAGAATGATAGGAACAGTGTGAAAACATCGGAAGTGTATCTTAACTCGTATCCCGAGAGACGACAACCTCATCGAACTTTATTCAAATTATTGGATAGAAACCTCGCTGAGTAGGTTCGTTTGAAAAGCCCAGACAAAAATATGGGGACAGAATGGATGAGGAAAGTAAAGAAAACATCGTAAATGAGGTATAATTAATGTTAACATTCGTTTTAGGACGCAAAGTACCTAATCGATTATCTATTCGAAAAAAATGTTGACGAACGCGGCAATTTTCAAATACATACCGGGCATGCGTCGACTTTATGACTTAGTTCGAATTTAGGAATTAGTTACTTTGCGATCAACTGTAAAAAATATTAAACCGTTTATGAAAAACTAATACATATTTTGTAGATAAATACGAATCCAGGTAAATCCACACGCCAGATACACACTGATTTGGATGTTTCTTCGCACACGTCTGTTTGGAGAGAGATCAGGAAAAGTGGTTTCAAATGCTACAAAATCCACATATCGCAAAAACTGCACCCTGGTGATTCTGAAAGGCGATTACAATTTTGTGATTGGCTACAAAGGCGACCCGATTTTCCAGCTTTTCTAGAAAATGTTATTTGGACAGATGAGAGCACTTTTACCAATTGTGGAATATTTAATCGAAACAATGAACACATTTGGAGCATAAACAATCCCCGGCAGTTTCGAGAATTACGACCCCAAGTGCGATTCAGTCTTAATGTCTGGGCAGGCATTTATAAAAATAGAATTTTGGGAACGGAAATTTGAACGCTGAAATGTATTATCAGTTTTTGACGTCAACTTTTGAAGACTATTTGGACGATTTACCATTAGCAAACTACAACAGTATTTGGTTCCAACACGGTGGTGCTCCACCTCACAACACAAGACAAGTATCTGATTATCTTTCCGAAAGGTTTGGTGACAGGTGGATTGGGAATAATGGGCCGGTAAGATGGCCAGCTAGGTCTCCAGATCTCAATGTCCTCGATACATTTTTATGGGGTACGTTGAAAAACCGAATTTATGGGCAAGGCGAATACCAAAATATCGAGGAACTTCAACTCAACATCGTTAGGGAGTCTGGAAGATTAAGAAGGAGAGAAATAAATCGCGCAGTTAATAACATACAGAGAAGAGTGGCGATTTGTTTAGAAAATGACGGGCAGCATTTTGAACATTTGTTATAATTTTTTAGTTCTAGTTTTTAGTAATTTTCTGTTATTTAAACCATTCGGTTGTCATTTTGTTGTCTAGAGGCTTTCAAACGAACCATACTCAGCGAAGTTTCTATCCAATAATTTGAATAAAGTTCGATGAGGTTGTCGTCTCTCGGGATACGAGTTAAGATACACTTCCGATGTTTTCACACTGTTCCTATCATTCTTGTAATAAAGTTTTACCATATCTCGTTTTTCTTCATTGGTGAATTCCATTTTTAACGACACCACAACTGACAGTAAACACAGAATGTCATTTACACGTCACCGATTTGAGAAATCAAAGCCAACTACGTTATAAAAATATTCTAGTTAATTTTTCGGATTTTCCGGGCAACAAGGGTAACTTATGATACATCGTTGAAAATGTGATAAAAAGGGCCATTCAAATTTGTGGAATTCCCATATGGCGTCCATAAGAAAAAAAAGTTGATGATGGTTACGCAAAAACGAAACGTCGAGTTGCAAAACTATGAACACCATTCGATAGAGCGGAAAAAGTGACAATGCAAATGTATTATTTATTTTGGAATTCGTTGAAAAAGAAACCCAGGAAAAAAATAAAACGATTTTCCAAAATTTCGTTTTTTCCGGATATCTCCGGAATTACTCGGAATTTTCAAACTTTCTAAACGGTATATTGTTGGTCACATAAATGCCCAACTTTGCCCCAATTTAACCATCTTCGTATCTCCTATAGTTTCCGAGATCCCAATGGTGAGAGTCGAATTTGAAACACCCGGTATATATTTTTACTTAAATTAAATTCTTCTTAAAAAAGTGTTCTAATAATGTAGTAATCTTAAAACCGTAAAATTGGTAGTTTACGAGCTACAGGCAAAAGTTAAAAATGCACCATTTTGGTTTTTCTTAATTATCTCAAAAACCATAAAAGATAAAAAAAATCTGAAAGCAGATTTAATTTTGCAATTAAATTGTCTAAAACTTTCCTAATTTAACCAACACTGTATACTGAAGCAGAAAACATATTGAATAGTCGACCACTAACTCCCGTATACTGCGATTCTAACAACTTGGAAGCATTAACATCTAAATATTTTTTGATTGGGCAAAATTATGCAGCAGTCCAAATTGTGATAATCAGCAAAAAAGATCTCAATTTGTTGACTAAATGGAAAGCAGCGCAAAGACTTGCAGATGTGTTTTGGGAACGTTGGACTAAAAAATATATGCCATTTCTAATTAAATGACACCAGAAAGTATTAAGTAAAATTAATCAAGGAAGGCGATGTTGTCCTTATTGTAGACCCAAACAGACCAAGAAATATATGACCCAAAGAAAGAGCTATTCAACTTTTTCCAGCATGAGATGGAAGAATCAGAACTGTTGATATTCAATTGGCTAACTGCATAATATTAAGAAGACCTACGTCGAAACTATGTATATTGGTTGTGACAAGAGATAAGGACTAGTTCCTTTCTTAAGACAATACTGCAAGGAAGAAAGGTTAAAAGATTTTTTAGATTTATTGTATATCTGATAATACCAGTTATATTTTAGAAGCCATTTGTCGTTATTGATAAAAAAGTTAAAATTAAAAAAAATTTGATTGTCAGAAAAATAATCCATCTTATTTTATTATAAAATAATATAATCTAGTGGACCAGATCCAAGATATTATTTTAGGTAAAAGCTCTTTAACAATAAGCAATCAAAAATATAATATATTTAGGGTTCTCAACCTACATAGATCAGACTAACTATACCTCTTGCTTTATTAGGGGTATAAATCTAAAGCATATTATATAAAATATCATTTTTCTTCATTTAACAGTATGTAGGGCAAATAAAGAATTTTTTAGTGCTGACCCTGTAAACATTTTTTACCAAATGAGTGTATACATGGTTTTAAACCAGAAACCTGTCATTTATTTTTCATTCATTAAAATTTCTTACTTCAAAAAATAAAAACATTAGCCTAATTAATATGATGGAAGCTACACTTTTCAAGTTATTAAGATGACTTTGATGTTGATGACTGTGATACTACTAACTACAAACTAGGGTTCATGATTTCTCGAGCTTATCAATTTCTCGGGTCTCGAGAATTCTCGAGGCTAATTTCTCGGGTCTTCTCGGGTTGTCGAGAAATTTACAAATTGCATGTACTAGACTTTGTAAACCGTCTGAACTCAGCTAGAGTCGAAACACTAATGAAAGTGTGTGTATTACAGTGTTGCCAACCAAGCTCGCTGAAAATTCCCAATTTTTCTGTGAAAAATCCCTAGAATTTCCTAGATCAAAATTAAATAGAAAAATAATTTACGAAATGACTTTATTGTCAGAAAAGTTCAAAAAATACATAAAAATAAAATATCATGGTAACAATGGACAGAGATAGCAAAATGAATTAACAAAAATAAAAGTTTCTAAACAAAAAAAACAATTCTAAAAATTCTTAAAATCAATCTTTTTTATAAAGGTTTTCCTTTTTCATAAGACTTAAATGCTTTTCATTTAATGAATAATTTTGGCAGCAGTTTTTACTAGAAAGACGAATTAAACACACTGCATTTAATGCCTCACTGGATAATTAATTTGCTTTTTATTTTTTACGTCGGTAACGACTGAAAATACTCGCTCAGTCTCGGCATTACTGTGGGGCAACAAATACACGAACTTGACATTTCTTTTTTTCCCTTAGTATTTTGTGGGCAACAACCACAAAATACGAAAGGGCAACAACATGCAGAGAGATGCTAAGTAGCAGTTGATCTGTAATTCCCCGAAACCCGATACCACGAATTAACCCGTATTAGATTAATCAGCGCAACAAGAAGCAATTTTTGAAAAGATACAATGGTCAAACCATAACCCAGGGTATAAGGATTTAATAGGTACTTGTCATTAGTAGTCCATTTAATATTAAAATTGATAAATTGACTCAAATTCTATAAATTGAACTGAAAACAATCCAAACTTGAAAATTCCCTAGATATTAGATAAAATTCCCCTTTTCCCTATTGTAGGAAAAAATCCCTAGAACTGGGGAATAATTTCCTAGGTTGGCATTACTGGTGTATTACCTACTGTATTGTATTATGTATAAAACGACGCCGCTAGAGCGCTTGCCGCGCGCGATCGGCGAGATCAAAGGGTACCACGGCGCTTTGGCCCGTGCCGCCCCGCCGCCGCGCGTTTAAAACAAACGGCAAACGCAAATAGTTTTATTTTATAATTTCATAGACTCAAATATGATTTCTAAAGTTCTCGAGTTTTCTCGAGCTTGATTTCCCGGGAACAAAGCCCAACGATTTCCCGGGAATTCTCGAGCCGAGAATTCCCGGGAATGAACCCTTCTACAAACACTGCTAAAGAACTTTAACTGACCAATCCAACGGGTTATTTTATAATAAACTTTATAAGTGTTATGCTACAAATCCTAGTAGGATATACTTTTATTTTGTTTATTAAGAGATTTTTAGTTGTTAATTTTAAAAACCTTTATACTTTTCAGATACTACAGATTTTTTTTCTATTACTACAGGATTACACCCGATGATTACATCAAAGCTCAAATTTTTGCAGACCCTACTAAAGGCTGGTTTATAAATTATAACAAACCAAGCTCAAAAAACAGTAAAAACATTTGTCAAAACATCAAAAATGGTTTAATAATTAATACCAACCAAACTAAATTTTCATGTTTCTGTGCTTGCGTAAGGTAAATGTAAATATACTCTTAAATGATCTAGAATTTCTTAAAGTAAAAATAAATTTAAATAAAAGTTAAATTAGATTTAAAGTTGTCTGCATAAACCAGCCTTAAGACTTTATGGCTATATTTACCAAGAAAGTGTGTGGGCTCCCAGTAGTTAAATGTTTCATCACAATCAGTTATATGTGACCAAATTGCAGCACAAAAACGGGCAGACAGTAAGCCTTTAAAAGCGGTATCTCCACTTGGGAATGTCAGATTGCTAACTACAGATTCTGCAAGCTTTTTATCAGTTTTCCTAGACAAAAAAACGAAGTTAATAAATAGAAATATTTAAAATAAAGGTAACTTACAGAGGTTGGCTTTTATTAGTTTTCTTAGAAGTTTCCTTTTTAGAAGTTCTTTGGATATTTTGGGAGGCATTCTGTCTTAATCTAAAGGATGGTTGACTTTTTACCATATTTTTTAAACTTTTTTGCTGTAGTACATTATAATTTTATCTATCGACTTTAGTGAATACTTCGCTTGTCAATTCGGCATTTTGGAGGTTAGGTACTTATTAGGGTTGGGATCGCTCAACTAAAAACGTACTCGATTATGGAAAAAAACCATCGAGCATATACCTTCTAGAGGCCCTTGTTATCGTCATTTACCTAGTTTACACGAGCTCGCTAATGCACATTAAAGAAATACGAATTTAACTAAATCGCATGTGTAAACACCCCTAAAACGTTTTAAAAACTAAAAATCGAATTAATTAAAACCACATTAAATATGTGTATTATCCAGTTTACAACCGGATTTAACCGTGGTGTAAACGCCAATACGCATTCTGTCAGTGCTACCAACCAAACATATTTCCTTCATATAAGTCTTTATGTTTTTATAACCTTAAAATAAACTGTTCTTTGTTTTTTTTTCTTAAAATATATTTTAAGGTTTTAAAGTATTTAAAACTGCGTTTAGTAATTTAAACAATGGCAAAGAAAAAAATAAGTTGGACAGAAATGGAAACTCATTTTCTTTTAAGTATAATGCGAGATAAAGAAATTGTAAACATGCTGGATGGAAAACGGTATAGAAATACCGATATATTTCAAATTGTAGAGGAGGAACTTATAAGTTCCTCCTCTACAATTTGAAATATATCGGGTTTCTTATAATGCATTCGGGTCAGGCTTCAGTTCATCATACAATTCCTGGCATATCATATTAAAGGTGTCTCTTTTTATGCGAAACATTTCTACAAACTCTTCATCTTCCATGTTAGGAAAAATAATTGTATACCATAAGTGGCTGCTTCTCGGTTTCATCCAACAACTTCTAAACCTAGGCGGAATATTTAACAAAACGTTTCTTGGTGGTATGTTTGTTAGAAGTTCATTGGCAAATGAGTGAGAGACAAGCATTAAAGATCTAATTTTGCTAATAGTATGCTGCCTTTTTCTCAGGACTTTGAAAATTATCCGTTTTCTTCTTTCACACAGTAGTTGGTTTAAAATTAAAAAAAAAACACAAACATAAATGGCTAAATTATTTTCCATCGTTTAGCAACATAAGAGAAAGTTTTTTTCTCCTTTTCTCTATGGTTAAGCAAGTCGTAAAATTAAGAATTAAGGTAATATTTGGCGGAATAAAATTTCGGTTGCCAACGGCCAAAAAGCTGATTAACGTCAACGGATAAACCACATTTTTAATTGTCGTATAAACACCACATAAACACAATTGAAAGCGTATTTTTGCTACATCGAATTTTAAGATAATGCGCATTTAACGCTCGTGTAAACGTGGTATTGTAATTTAAGACTGGGTGTTTGGTATGAATTCTGGTGTATACTAGTTTTCACTTAATTCTCTCTAACTTTTGAAGTAATGAACTTAAATGTATTTTTACTACAAGAATTAAATTTGTTTGTTTATAAACATCACCATAATACCATTTTTTTAATTTTTAAAATAAGTCTAAAACGCGTTTGGTATAAAAATCAAATACGGGACTTTTTTACACTTACTTCCACTTTTAAGACCTACACTGTCCTTTCCTGTCCTACACTGTGCTTGATAACAAACAGACCTTTAAGTTTACCACCCTTGGACCTTATGTACATGATTACTTCGCAAAAATTTGTTTTTGGAGCGGGCTGGTGATTGCCGTGCAGCCTCAAGGGTGATAAACCTAACAAGGAGTGCTCGATCCCATGTAAGCCCATATACGACGATTTAAATGTCAATTCGGTATTTGTGACGTAATCCGTTTGCCTGTTTGTTTTGTTTACAAGTAATATAAAGTCTTAATTTTTTAAAATATTACACATTACAGTTCTAATAGTAAGTGCATATCCAAAATATTTTTTAAAAGTTGAATATTTAACAAAAATTAATAAAATAAATCTACCTTCTGGGCAAAATGGGCAAACGGGTGACGTCCAAACATAACCTATATCTCGGACAAATAGTAAAAATCGAGCACTCCTTGTTAAGTTTACCACCCTTGGTGCAGCCTAGCAATACCGGGGATGAATTTAGTAGCCCCTAGCAAGAAAGCAACTCAACTTATAATACCAAGCGTATATTATTATATGTATATAATATGATGAAACCAATAACTTTTGTTACGGGAAATGCTAAAAAACTAGAGGAAGTAGTGGCAATTTTGGGAACATCGTTTCCTAGGGAAATAGTTAGCAGAAAAGTAGATTTACCTGAGCTGCAAGGTGAAATAAATGAAATTTGTATAAAGAAAGCTAAATCGGCCTATAAGCAAATTGGGGGTCCAGTCTTGGTTGAAGATACTTGTCTTTGTTTTAATGCTCTTAAAGGTTTGCCTGGTCCATACATTAAGTGGTTTTTGGAAAAGCTTGGACCTGAAGGACTTCATACAATGTTAAAAGGATTTGACGATAAGTCAGCTCAGGCAGTGTGTACTTTTGCTTATCATCCTGGGAATGATGATGAAGAAGTTATTTTATTTCAAGGAAGAACAGATGGAGATATTGTAAGTCCTAGAGGTTGCAGAGATTTTGGTTGGGACCCCTGTTTTCAACCAAAAGGATATAACATTACTTATGCTGAAATGCCTAAAGAAGAAAAAAATAAAATATCCCATAGATTTCGAGCATTAGATAAAGTTAGAAATTATTTTAATAAAGAATAGATTAAAACTTGTTTTTATTTTGTAGTTTCAACTATTGTATATAATAAAATGCCAAAACACAAAGCTAGTAAGGAGCAATTTATAAAAACTCACCTATTTATAATGTATTACCCTTTATATTAACTTCACTAAGAAATGAAAAAAAAAATAATTTTGTTATTTTTTAAAACCTTCGATGCTAAGGAAAGCATTGCTTCCATGGATCACACAATTATGCTCTTTAACTCTAACTGATAATTTCATAATCTCAAAAAAAATAATTTTACTATTTTTCAAATCCTTTGATGCTAAGGAAAGCACTGCTTCCATGGATCACACGATTATGCTCTTTAACTCTAACTGATAATTTCATAGGTAATCTCAGTTAGTGGGTAGGACAAGACTTTTAATTTTTTTAGCAAGAAAAAACCATCTTATAAAATTTACCAAATATATTTACAGTAATTTAAAAATGTCAAAAACTTTAAAATCAAATCGCTACCACCAATAGCAAAAAATTATGTATGACTATAGACCGAAAGAATTTTGTTAGGTTGGGTTATGACCCATCAACACTCGGGTATTAATATACAAATATTAGGAATATAAATTTAAAAAATTTAAACCATTACACACATTCATAAATTCATTTTTTTAATCTAGTTTAAATTATTTCACATACCTTATTGTGTTCAAAATAAATTTTCCCAACAAATTGTCGCTAAACAGAGTACTTTTTTGACAGTTTGTTTAGTGCACATTGCAGAAAAGAATCTCAAAAGAACACTAATCTCTCAAATTGAACCATTTATTCAGAAAGCAAATTTGGTAATTGTCTCGAAAGTTGCCTCCTCTCCGATTTTAACCAAATTTGGTATACGGGGGTTTTTTGGGGCGCTGATTACGAATCTGAAATAATTTTTTTTCGGCAACGTTTCGTTTACGAGATATTCATCATCAAAGTTAAAAATCAAACTAACCTAATTTTCACTATATTCCCCCTTCTTTTTGTACACAATTCTTGATTGTTACACTAAAGTGGCACACAATATTTTATAAGCACCTTTTAAAACCTTGTATTTTTATTTATTTTACACCTTTTTTCCATTGAATTGCGAACTCTCAAGTTCAAAGGCAGCAGCGACATTTGTTTAGAAAAAGCCTAGTGTATACATGGTTGCCTACACGTTGCGGCGTGTGAAAGTGGAGGTTTGCAATTAAATGGGAAAAAATGTAAAATTAATATAAAAACAAGTTTCTAAAAGGTGTTTGTGAAATATTGTGTACCAGTTTGGTGTAAAAATCAAGAATTCTGTGCAAAAAGAAGGAGGAATATTGTAAATAAGGTTAGTTTGATTTTCAACTTTGATGATGAATATCTCGAAAACGAAACGTTGCCGAAAAAAATCGTAATCAGCGCCCCAAAAAACCCCCGTATACCAAATTTGGTCAAAATCGGAGAGGAGGCAACTTTCGAGACATTTACCGCAAATTTTATTTAGGAGAAAGCGTACCATTTTTGCCTTAAAAATATGAAATACATTGCTCGTACGCGCGCCATTCCTAAATAGCGGAGTGATTTCGTGAGTCTATCGTGTCGTTTTTTTTTTTTGGCGTAGAACCAGGTCAAACCAGTTAGGTTCCTTTGAGTATGTCACCGGGCACATGAAATCGTATTTTACGACATTTTTTTTGTGGTCTCGAACTTTTTAAATTAATAAAAAGTAATTTTTTTAAATTAAAAAAAAATATATTTTTTCCGTTTCCACCGCCATAACTTTAAAACTATCGAAGATACCAAAAAAAATTTTTGTGTCAAATTAAAGCTCAAACTGTAGTATTTTTTGTATTGAAATTTCCACCAATCGATAAACTTTTTTATTTTTAAAAATATTTTCATACATGCAGCGAAGAAAATATAGCCAATTAATAACAAAAGTTTTTGAAAAATTTTTTTTTTCCTAGAGCATATCGTTTGGCAACAGCGTTTTTTTTTTCGGACGTAAGAAAGTATTATCGGGACCCAATAGCCCCACATGCGGATAGCGTGCGTAGTAATACATTAGTAGTGGTGGTTGTCGAAATTTAGAATGTGCTGTATGAAAACAATGAAGCGAATTAATTGTAAAAAATTGTGTATGATGAATACAATGGATACAAAACCGTCACCGAACGATCACGCTCATGCGCAGTGATTAAAATGCGTCCCAATTTAATCACTGCGCATGAGCGTGATCGTTCGGTGACGGTTTTTTGATGTGTTGGAACAAACCTCTAGAATACAAGGGTTGTTATCCTTACTATCAAGTGCTGAAAAAAGGCAGGACAGTCTAGCAAAAGAAATTCTGTTAAAAAAAATGTTATTTTAAATGGCGAAATGAAAATAAAATATAATAAAGACTGTCGTAAATATTACACAGATTCTCAAAACTATTATCATAATTTGCAATCAGACAGTGGCGCCGGTCCTTCAAATTATTGTGACACTAAACTTAAATGCGATACTTTTAATATTAGGAAAATGTGTTTCTTTGCAACAATAATAAAAATAAAAAGAAGAAAAGTTTAATAAAAAATCTGTTTAAATAAGAAATTTAAATATTGTTATGTTTGTTGTTTATATTTTGTACTGAAACAAAATACGAATTTCAATTTTATCCTTATAAATCAGGGTTTAGGGTATTTATTTTTTTACATAGTACTGAATCTTTTTAGGTAGTAGAAAAGCTACCTATCAAAAAAGTAATAAAGCTGCCAGGAATAGAAACGACATTAATATGATATCTAAATTACGTGGCTATAAAGATTTATTTGCGTTTGATGAGAAATATCATAAATTATGTTACAGCCACTACATCTCTGAAAGAAACATAAAATCGCACAAAAATAGGAAAACGGTTTCCGAACCTACCCGAAAATAGTTCGACAATATCTACCTTTTCTGCGAGTATTGGTAGTGATGTTTAGATAGATCTTTTTTTACTTCCTAAAGAAATGTCCAAAATTTAAATTTTATTAAGAGCTGCTGCCATAAGTAGTGCAATGGCTTTATGTCAACCCAAAATTGAATTTCCAACATGTACTTGTGTTCCTGCAATATCATTATTAAAGATTTTAAGGCAGAAATGGATTAAATTTACGTAAAATGCTACTAATGAAGCGCCTAAATAACTACTTACATATTACATTTTGGGGTCTGTAAAAAAAATCACCCACGGAATTGGACAATTTTTAAATTTTGCAATGTAAAATATTCTTTAAGTATGGCAAAAAAAAATGCGGATGATGTGGTTTTCACCAAGAAAAGCGCAATAAAAATTCTAAAAATTGGTCATTATTTGACATTTTATTTTAACTATTTACGATTTACATGTAATATTCACAATAAATTCATGCATCGCTTCAAGACGTTTACAGTGTTGCTAAACGAAAATATTATTAATTTATAATAAAAAACTTTGCCGTTACCATAAGGATAATTTTCATTAAATCAAAAATATTTGAATTTTAAGCCAGTTACAAATATAATTAGGGAAAACAAAAAGCCGCTTTAACTAACCAGCACTAATCATGACCGACCAGAACGGCGCATCTATAATAAAAAAAAATACAATTTAACGAGGAAAACCTAACCGGAACTAACCAGAACTAGAACATAGTTTGAAAGTTGTTGTTTGTTAGTTCTGGTTAGTTTTTTATATAAAAAACAACTTTCAATAATAACAAATTATTACAAAATGTCTGGCAACATTGCTTATTCAAGCAGCATTCAGACATGTCAAAGAATAGCATCGTATCATCTCTTTATATGGAAAAAAATAATTATATATTCCTGTTTAAAAAAGACGTTTAACGAAGCCCTAGTTTATATTTAATGTATGTACTATATTTCTCAAATTTAATTAAAAGACATAAAGCATCCGTTAAAAAATAATGAAGTTTTGAATGTATGATCAAAAAAATAACAAATCCCGTGGGTGGTTTTCTTTACCAGCAACCCAAAAAAAAAGTTTAATAAACCTACTAATCAGGTGGGTAATTAATAACAATGATTGATATTTTTGTATGGGTTTAAAAATCTACCCAGCTGTTTTGGATATTTAATTTTTTTTCTTTTCTAAACAACTTAAGCAGCCCTTAGATCTGCGTTTAAACCTGTTGATACAACTTTAACTACTTACTACACTTCCACCGGACCATAAGATCTTTGTAGTCGGCCGGCTCGCTAAGCCAAGCGCGCAAAAATATGACTTTGGCCTTTAAAAAAATATCACTGACTCAATACTATAAAAGGAATCTAAAAAAATTTTATTTTAAAAACTTTTTTTAAACATTAGCTACAATTTGTACGCAGCATGTATGTATAAATTTTCAATAATAAACTTTTTCTCGATTACCTAAAATTACGCTACTAAAAATAACAATTTTGAGTTTCGTACTATTTTAAAAATTTAACAAAACAATATCAGCTTCAAGTGGGACGTTGTTTCAAGCGCTATTGTGTCTACTTTAATCTAAAAAAAAAATTACTTGATAGCATGAATATTATTAAAGATATAGCAGTGGAGAAGTTAAAATACGTGTTTTATTGAAAACCGATTTTTTTGGGTTTTTTCGAAATAAAAAAGCTCTCGACCACTAAAAAATGTCGTAAAAAGTGATTTCGTGTACACGATTACCTTATTAAAGAATCCCACTGAGTCTGGTTTGGTTCTACGCCGGTTTTTTTTCTCGATAACTAAGCGACTTTTCTTCCAAATTTTACTCCACTAAAAACTAAAATTTATATTTTGAAAAATATGCGTCTTTTTTACATGTCACCCAATACTAAATATCACTGAAATGCCTTAAGTGGTTTCGAAAATATTAATTAATTTCTTAATAAAACATTTTTGGCCCCTAGTATATAAAACAAACTATCCTAATTTTCCATTAGAATTAGGGATCGACTTACGAGTATATGATTTTTTTTGCGGCCGATACCGATATACGCATGGCCGCTATCGGCCTTATTTTTTTATTACGGACATTTTGCTGCAAAAATAATCTAAAATTAATTGAACAAATTTGGGCCAACCTCATTTTCTTAGGGTCTTCCTTATATAGCCTGGGCCTTATATAGAAAAAAATCCCCATATCCCATGAGAAAAACTTGTCCATTCTGGGACAAAAAATACAAAATACAAAATACAAAAATATTGGATTTTTTAAAAATTAAACTCAAATAACTTTAAAACAGCTTAAGATTTAAAAAATATATAAAGACCAAAATTATTTGGGAAAGAAAATGCTACAAATATTAAAATCCGATTAAAACAAAAAAGTTATGATCATCTAAAGCAGGGGTCTCCAAACTTTCCAGCCTTAGGGCCATACTGATTACTCCAGTAAGTTCCGAGGGCCAAAACCATATTATCATTGTTGCCGGTGGTAAGAAGTGAAATAGTCCACTGATGAAAAAAAAAAGTCCGAAGAAGTACACAACTTTTAAAAAAGGCTGCAAATCGGACTAAAGTCCGCAAAACGGCAACACTGCATATTATTAATTTTCCTGTCATTATCTGTAATTTCTAGATTAGTCGTAGAGTACGAGCCATGAGGAGTAACGTGACACGACATCTGGTGGACACAAGCGGAAATAGGTAGCACCTTCTATCGCTAACAGATGGCGCTAATAGCACGTACAGAATAATCTCGTTGGTTCGAGAAAGTTCTGGTGTCTTCCACTCACTTCTAGATGGCAGTAATTGGAATATATAAGAAGGCTAGTGGCGCAACCACAAGTCAGTTCCTATGACACTGTTGTTAAATAAAATATTGCATACCTCCTTAAAACGTGTTTGTGCGTGTTTAAGTTTAAGACATCTTTATAACAGTATTTTGATTTGAATTGTTGCTTTTGTGTGTGAATTAGTAGTATGGAAAAGAAGCGAAAAATTGATAGTGAATGCAGAAAATTCAAAGATCAGTGGAACATTCAGTATTTCGCAATTGAGTCCAGTAACAAGGCGCTATGTTTGATTTGCAATGAAAGCATAGCCGTTCTCAAAGAATATAACATTAAACGTCATTATGAAACAAAACATTTTCAAAATTACTCAAAATATACAGGAAGTTTGCGGACAGAAAAATTCGAAAGCTATGCAGCGCGGATTGAAATCGCAGCAATCTTCATTTACAAAACTCAAAACTGAACAAGAGGCTGCAACTCGTGCCAGCTTTCGTGTGGCAACGTGGAAAACCATTCACCGATGGAGAAATGATCAAAGAATGCATAATTGCAGTAGATGAAGAAATGTGCCCTGAAAAGGTAAATTTATTAAAAACTGTCAGTATGTCAGCAAACACTGTGGCTCGAAGGGTAGAAAACATCGCTGAAAATATATCCTCTCAACTGTTCGACAAAAATGGACATTTTGAGTGGTTTTCTTTGGCCTTGGATGAGTCAACGGATGTGTCAGATACTGCTCAGGTGTTGATTTATATTCGAGGAGTAGATAAAAGCTATGAAGTGCACGAAGAACTTCTTGATATGTATAGTATTCATGGCACAACTACTGGTACAGATATTTTTAAAGGAGTTGAAATGGCCATTAATCAAAAGAACCTTCGATGGAAAAACTTGAAATGTATTACAACTGATGGAGGCAAAAACAAGAGTGGGAAAGATAAAGGAGTGGTCGCTCTTGTGTCAAAGGCTGTAGAAAATGACGGTGGTTCAAAACCATTAGTCTTACATTGTATCATTCATCAACAGTCTTTGTGCGGAAAATGTTTGGATATGTCTGACGTTCTGAAACCAGTCATATCAACTGTTCATTTTATCAGATCTTTTGGGCTGAATCACCGACAATTCCGACAATTTATTGAAGAGATTGGAGAAAACTGACTTACCTTATCATACTGCCGTACGCTGACTTAGTTGTGGGAAAGTCCTTCAGCGCTTTTTTGAAGCAGTGATCGAAATTTTTTTGAATGAAAAGCATCGCCCTCTTACTGAATTACAAAACAACGCATGGCTGTGGAAGTTAGCATTCTATGTTGATTTGACAAAACATGTGAACGAACTGAATTTGGGATTGCAAGGAGAAAACCAGCATCTTCCTGATTTATACACTAATATCAAATCATTCCGGAAGAAATTGAGACTGTTTCAATCACAACTACGACGTAAATGTTTTTCACATTTTAAAACATGTGAAATATTTAGCCACACTACTGAGACTGAGTTTCCTATCGATTTTGCAATCGAAACTTTGAGTGCTTTGAAGATAAATTTTGATACTCGTTTCTCGGACTTTGATGCCATTGCGAATCAAATTAAGATTTTTCAGAATCCTTTTGATACTGACATTGAAACCCTAGCCCCGGAACTTCAAATGGAAATGATTGATCTACAATGCAGTGATATAATTAAGAACAAATATCAAAACTCATCTTTGTTGGAATTTTATAAGAGTCTTCCACTGACACAATTTGATATTTTGCATAAATTTGCTCGTGGTCTGTTTTCTGTTTTTGGTACTACTTATTTGTGTGAGAAAACCTTCTCCAAAATGAAGTACACAAAAAATGTTTACAGATCGAAATTAACTGATGAGCATCTTAAATCTCTTTTAATAATTGTTACAAGTAAAATTAGTCCACAACTACAAACTATTGTCAGTGGAAAATCTCAATTACATAAATCTCATTAGTATTTCATATGTCATCATGTTTGTTATAAGTTATGTGATTATTTAAAATGTATAAAATGTTAGTTGGATTCATTTCAATAATTTGTTAGTTATTATATACTGAAGTTAAATTTTCTGCATATTATACATGTCTTTACTCATTACAATTCTGTGTTTCTTTATCCAACTTATGACAAAAACAATAACAATAAGCCTACAAGAATGTTATGAGTTAGCGGAGTTAGCCCATGACCATATCAATGTAGATGTCATATTAATAATTATTCAACATAAAATTAGAATACTTCAGTAAACTAAATTTAATTTGCTATAAAAATTATTTGTTCTCTAAAAGGAGTTTTCAAGTATGCTAGCTCTCCGCGGGCCGGACAAAATCTGGCCGTAGTTTGGAGTAATGATGTAAGGATACGTATCCAAATTTTCGTTGAATCCGAATATTAAACGAATCCGTATATTCCGGAATCAGTCCGTAAATTCGAATACGTATTCGGTATCGAAACGGGAGCGGATGAACTCTTCCAACTGCCGGTTGATCGGCATCGACGCGGGCTTGAATATGCGATCGGATCCGTAATCGTTAAGAGCTGTATTATAAAGATTTTTCCATTTGTCCCTGGATGGCGCTGTCCTTAATTAAAGCACTTTGGGCATACGTAAAAAACTTAATTTTAATAAATACTTATTTTTTAATGCGAAAAAATAAGCGCTAATAATTTCGTCACTCCCTCACGGAAACGTAAATGTTGCGCGAACTTTCTTTTACATATATGCTAGATAATAAAACAAAAAAAAATAGAATCAACTTTATCCGCGTTACTTTTAATAAGACTTGACCTTCAAGCAAAAAACAGTATTGTTTACCTTATGAGTTTAACGTAACCCATTTTAAAAAATTCAAAAACTTAAAAATTAAAAATGCAGGGGGAGGAAAAAGAAGGTTACCTCAGAAAGTTATATTTTTTACATTTGACTTGCGGAGCTGTTGTTTTATATTCTTTGTTCCTATGGTGAAACGAATATTTGTTTCTATGTTGCCTTGCTATAACTATTAATAAAATAATAAAATTAAGCATACTGTTATATATTTTTAACCGTAACCTATTATTTACCTCGTCGCCGTTTAGTTTATTTTATATATTTTTTTAACAGAACAAACATTTTGATAAGCATAGCGAAAATAGAGAAATTTTGTGTAACATAAAGCGGAATTTGAAGCAGCAACCCTGTTGATTACTTCCTTTCCTCTATTCGTCCGCCGCGCCGGCACGTCCGGCATCAGCTGTGCGCGACTCCGCGCTTTATATTTACGGTTGCCTATGTTATAAGGACTTCTTATGGATACGTATTTGCATATCGAATCCGAATCTCTCCTGATTCCGAATACGAATGATCCGAATATCAAAAGGATACGGAAATTTACATCACTAGTTTGGAGACCCCTGATCTAAAGTAAAGGATGACCTTTAATAAAGATTCTAAAAAAGCAGTATTTTTTATAATAAAACGTACGAAAATACAAAATTAAAATTATTTTGGTCCCAAGTCCCAAACCAAAAGTAGCTCAATGTGTGATATATGACCCCATCTAGCAACACTGTAAGCCCTATGCAACAAATATAAGCCCAAAAGAGGATTGACCACATGATGAGTGGTCATTTTCTCATTTTCCTTTCGTAATTGTGGTGGTCATTCGTATTTTAACTTGATTTATTAGCATTAAAGGCACTCGTAAGCAAAAACATTAATTTTGAAAATAGCAGATATGAGGAAATTTTAATAGAAAGTTTAGGTCCCTTTCTTTTGATCTTCTTGCTGACTTTCTGCCTTTAACAAATAAAATTCGAAAAAAATTATGGAAAAATTTGACGGTTGCTAGTGATACACCTAAACTCAGCTAAGATCAGAAAGGCTAAGAGATATCTCTTTGCAGATGTATTGTAAAGAAATGCTGCCCTACTTCCACTGAGCAGACTGATCTGCTCATTTACCATAGCTGTTTTCGGGTTGGTAAATTACTGTTCTAGAACCGTCCGGCGCTTGCGCAGTTCAAAATTGCCTGTTCGGGTTTTAAAGAACTGTTCTCGGACTTTTTAATTCTGAGTTCGCGTTTTTCTAGGACTACATTGGGACACAGTTCTAGAACCGTCCGTATCGGTAGATTATGATTGCGTTCGAGATTTTCAAATGTCTGATAATCCTGGAACTGTCAGAGAACGATTCAAAGTATTGAGCTACCGCGCATACAGTTCTGGGCCGTTCTCAGATAGTTCAAGAATCGTTCGTAAAACGAAACCCGAAAAAAGCTCATGTCATCGTCCCTTCACTTGTACCAACAAAATCTTTTAAAGTTGTACACAAATGTAAATGAAGTAATGTCCCAACGAACAAACACCGCAGAATAAAAAAGGGTTAGACAAACACTACTTAATGTCCATTCACGACAAACAAAATTCTCTTCGCAAGGAGCATACTGGATGTGTTTCAACTACAAAGCACAGTGCGCATTATGCGAGCTTTGCATTAATTGAAACAGCAAAGGCCGATTATGTGAGGCGTTGAGCATTGTACGGCATAATGCGCTTTTGTGCGGTAATTGAAAAACACCCTATGTATGCTACACATTAAAATTTAATTTTTTAGGTTATGAAAAATTCGTTAGATTACACCAGAGAAATAGAAGGGGGGAGAAAGCGCTTCGACCACTGCGCATCCAATTTTACGAGGACGGCATGTGAGCCGCCATGGTTGCTTCTACTTGTCAAATCAAAATTGACATTTGTTTTGATGTTTTCCTTGTTGTTCTCATGGAATAAAAAGGGTTGTCGTATAAACAACAGTTTTTCGTAAATGTTTTGTTTACTTTTTGGATTAGATTTGGCTTAGTATCTTTCGTTTTATTTTAGTTAAGTGTTCCATTTATAATGCTTCAATTTAGTTTAATGAACTATGCCTTGTTGCGTGAGAGGGGTGTTCCAATTTAGAAAAATAGTACAGAGAAATAAGATTATTTTCGTTTGTAAGTACCCCATTTTATATAGTGAAAATATTTTATTGGGTAAATAAAAACCTAGACAAATTAAAGCTAAAATAGTTTAATTGTAATTTTATATGATAACATACATTATAATAGTTTAGGTCTCTTGATTTTTGCATATTTGCAGGCGCAACAAAATTTACATGTAATATTTTAATTTTAGATTTCCAAAAGAGGAAGTTTTGGTTAAAAAATGGTTGAGTATACTGCAAATGAACAATTGGTCAGCTAGCAGATACATTTGTTTAAAACAGTTCCTGGATAGTAAACATATCGAACAAGGAAAGATTTTAAGACAAAATGTTATATCTTTTCTTTTTTTTGGATGGCATTTCCACCCAAGTACCCACCAGTTATCACCAATTCCATGGCGAAACACCATACCAAAACTATTCAAGGGGAAAGAATAAGAAATAAGTTAACCAAGTTGATTCCATTTAATGGTCAATAAAACCTATTAATAAAAATATCTTGTTTTATTGTTAACCCAATAGTTTAAGCAAACTAACCTACCGGATTAAGTGTAAGAATGTCACTTTTCTATTCCTCAGAGGGAGAGTGTGAACTTGCCCAGGATTGTGTCTATATAACTCTATTATTATGGTATCTTAGTATTGGCAATTGCACATATTAATCTCAAATTGTCTCTGCAGCAGCCTAAATATAAACTAATTATGAAATAATTTGTTCAATTAGAATGTGTGTGTGATCAACAATATTTAAACATCAATAAAAATTATCTTAAATTATACAATACAATAAGATTATTTTAACAGGAAATAGAAATTTATGTTTGCAATTTTACAATATTAATTGTCAAAAAAAAACCTATTCTCCACTAAAAATTATTTTAAGAAATTTGAGAAAATAAGCTACAAAGGCAAGGACTATGTCTGGTTGTATTCTGAAAACTAAAAAAAAAGGAGTATAGGTATTGAAAAAAAGAGTATCATAAGAAAAAGATATGTGAATGGCAGCTGACCTAAGAATTGATTAAAATGGTATAGGTAAACAAAACGAGTGGCATAAGTTAAGGATTTAGTATCATCACAGTGCATATAAAAAATATATAGCATGTATTTTTTTTAATATATAGGACCTTCCTTTTATAATTTTCATAGTAAGAAAAAAACTCACACTTATGACTTATGATCACCTGCTTAAGATGATATATGATTATAGATTATATTGTTAAACAACCATTTTATAAAATAAAGGTGTTCAATTGGGCCAACTACATGTATTATCCAGTGTCATTTCTTAAAGTACCTAAATTTACTTTTTAATGCAAAACAAATTATTTGACATAAAATACAGTGTATAAATAAAACACTTCTTTACTGATTATTTATTTTATTTAATAAAATGCTATTTGTCCATATTGCATGTTCTCGCTGGGAAATTCTTTAGGATGCCTTTTATATTGTATGCATTTTTTGCTATATTCTCTTTTTCTAACTTTAGGTCTGGTTGTAATTCAGAATTAGTTAACACTTTTTGTACACACCAAATTATGAAGTACACCTTCGATAAGAGCACTTACATAAAAAAGTGTGAAATACTGTACATAAATTTTGAATAACAAAGGCCTTTATTTGACTTTTAAAGAATCCATTAAACAGATATGTTTACTTTAAAGTTCTAAAGACAGCACTGCAGTTATTGGGTAAAATTATTAAAGCTTTTTTGGGTAAACAAGTTGGTATTTCGATTTTAGCATTTCCATTCATCGTTTCTGCCAAGTCACCTGGATCTTCTTGCCCTCTTCATTAAAAAATTGTAATATATATTATATGCATATTTATAACGTATTCTGCTTTCTAAAGAAAGCTTACTAAAAAATTCAAAAACACATTATGTAGGATTTCAATATTCTGAGCTTTTTACCAAGAAAAAAATCTTCTAACCCATAAATATTTTTGAATTCATACAAATTATTTACCTGCATAGTATACTGTTTAATAATGGTACGTTTTCATCTTAAAATTTTAATTTCATTCATAAAACGTAATATTATTCATCCAAAACCATTTTAATTAAATTTTTGTTTACAAACAGATTATGACATGACAAGCACAAATGATGACAAATGACAAAAAGCAAAAACAACCATGGCGGCGCCCTATTTAGACTTTTCGCGCAGATTTTTTTTTTTTTTTTTTGGATTACCCCCCAACCATAGAAATTTACGACACACTTAAATTTCTTGGCGCCAACACTGTCAAGAAGCGCGCCAACGATCCGGGTTTCTGTAGACCTGAATGATGGTGCTCCTTATCTCTCTAACCTCCATACTATTGACGTAAACAAAAAACTGATTTTTGGTTATGGTTAAAATTAAAATTTTTCTTTTCGGATTTTGTGCAGAGACAAACTTGTGATTAAAATCGATAAAGCCGGCAGGAATAATTTCGGCAGTGCATCGATATTTTCTGGTTAATTCGAAAAATAGTTTAAAAACGATTAATTAAGTTGATAAGAAGAAATATGGAGCAATTTTTTACATTTCCCTTTGCTTTATTGGAAGTGCCTCATATAAAACTCAAAAAACCTTCATGGCTTAAACAACCTTCTCCAATGTTTGTGTTTTCATTGGTGTTGTTTTCGTATTTCTTAGTAACTGGAGGTAATATTTATTTCTTTTTTTTTTTACTTAAAAGCTGGCTCAATGCCTATGACATACATACTTTTAAGTAATTATTTAATTAAAACAGAAATACCTTTTTTTTGGTGCTTTAAGTAGTGTATTTAGTATTTTAAAGAAAGTTTTTTTAAATAAAAGATTTGAAAGATAATTCGGTAATTGTTTAGAATCGTGGCCTCACCTATTTTGGGTCAATATAAAATCAAAAATTTAACTACAAGTTTTTTTTTTAATATTCTACTTTTTGGCGTATTGAAGACTATAACTAAATAAATTTTAAAAAAATCCCCCTTAAGGCCTATTTGAGAGGCTGGTACGCTGGCCAGTACGCCACCGCTGTTAGTAAATATATAAATTATTATTGTTAATATAAAAAAACATTAGAGTTTTGTTAATTTAATTTTTTTGTAAACAAAAAGGTAAAAATTTTTGCAATTGGGCATCATTTAATATGAAATGTAAATACAGAGTGTTTAAAAGTCCTGAATGGAACTAAAATTTTCCATAAGTTGGCTAGTGAGCCCAAGGGGGTTAAAAAAAAGCTGTAAAAAAATTTAAAAATTATTAACAATAATATAAATCAGATTACAGGTCCCATATTTTTTTAAAAAAAGAGCCGACTTTTGAGCAATCTTATACAGTTATAAAAAAAAATAATCGTCACATCAGCTCTTTTATATTGTTAGTTAGTATTACAGGGGAAAATAAAAACATTATAATTGCTGGGGATTTTAACATAGAAATGCTTAAGGAAAACGGAAAAAAAAAAAAACTTTGAATCACTGCTGCAATCCTTTAATTTTAAACAATCAATACATGAGAATACTAGGATAGTTCATAACTCAGCTTCCTGTGTTGACAATATTTTTGTAAATTTAGAGTTTAAAAAAAGTAAG
>JAHBCN010002191.1:0-96638 GCA_019359885.1 Listronotus oregonensis
AAAAGGGGGAAATTTAAAAGGATAAAATTTTCTTTCCTAATATTTACATCAAAAGTCGTAATAAAAAAAAGAAAATTTTCACTATTAAAATTCCATCTTTAAGACAAATTTTTCCCCGGACTGTAAACAACACAAATGGTGCTCAAATAAAAAAAGTTTTGGAGAAGTTTGGGGGAAAAAAATGTCAAACTTTCTAGTGAAAATTTTAAATAGGCAAGACTGTTGTTAAGGAAAAAAATTAAGGGGGGCCTTGTATGAAGTTGCTTGCTTTTTTTAAACGAGACTAATAAGTTCACCCCTCCGTTTGACTTTGATGATAGGAATTGGCTCGGCCCCACTTCGGTTTCAAAGCTTATTGAAGCACTTTCACGGGCACCCAAATGGGGGGTTTCTCCTTGATCGCCGAGGGGTTAAACACGCTTTTTTAAAACACCACATGCCCCACTGGAAAAAGAAAAAAAGAAACTGTTCTTACAGTTCATTGTCCCTAATTTTTTGAGGTTATTAAAAACATTTTTACAGGCTGTATGATAAAGATGGTGCTAGTTCTTTGGTGTATTACAAGCAAACCAAAACCCAAAGCCTCATCAATCTCATCCAGTACAGAAAACTGCAGGTCAGCTGTTTCAATCCAACAAGGTAAAACCTTTATTAGACATTTTTTTAAAATGGTATTTATTTTTTTATTGGTACCTCATTTTCCCTTTTAATTAAAGTACGCCCAGCATGTTTAAATCAATTTCAAATACTCGCGTTTTTTAAAGGTTACCATGGACATTAATCAACAACCCGAGAAATGTGAATCTAAGATGACATTGCCAACCTTTAACCTCGAATTTTTGGCGTTTTATGTCAGGCATTTTAAACAAAAAAATGATCTGGCATGGTATGTTATAATGCCAAATAAAATATTACTAAACAAATTTGTCAAAAGCTTTTAAAATAAAAAGCCTAAAGTTTTGAGGATAACTGATCAAAACACTTGCTCTATTTCCAAAACTCGCGCTACGCCTCGTGCTCGGAAAAATCCGCTGTTTTAAGACCTTAATATCCACTTTCTTTTAATATACTATTTTTAAATTAATACTAATAATATTTAAAAACATTTATATTAATTCAAAAAAATTAACGATTTTTAAATTTTCTTTGATCAACCTCAATAAGCATTAGCTTTTGTATTTTTAAAGGTGATTGGACCTTTTGTTATTATTAAGAACAAAGGGAATTCGCGTCAACGGTACCACACGATAAGAACGTGAGCATTCTTGGATCTGAGGGCGCTACAACTTGCATTTATAGTAGTTGTTAGACATACAGGTAAGTTAAATAACCTTGGACCGGTAAACGTGGTTGGTTACATTATAAATTTTATCTTTTAGTATACATACATACCTACTGTTACATTTTCGGGGGAATATGGGAAATTCCATATAATTGGGAAGTGAACAAATATTCTTTCTATTAATTTTAAGAAAAAAAATGTTTTGGAATTATTAAAAGGATCAAAGTTAAAAATTGTGACAGAAATTTTTCCCGCTTTATGCTATGTAACTATTAACCTGTTTTAGAAAAGCTTAACCCCCAGGGTTTTAAAATAAGTATTTAAAACCCAAATAGTTTTTCAACCTTACTGCCAAGAAATTGTTTTTGTTTTATTATGGATACAATAAGGATATTTATTATTTTGGTAGGTGAGGATCTATTTTTTTATATTTCATTTTTTAAATAAGTTAAGGCCAAAATTTCGGTTATTTTTTGGGTTTTAAACAGCCTTCAGTTCCCAAACTTCCTTACTTTTGACACTAATTAAATCTTTTGTAAAAATATCCAAGTTCTTGAACCTACCATATCAGTAGCAAAAAAGTTCTTTATTCATTGCTGGGGGGCTACTCAGAAAAATCTGTTTGGAGAAGTCAATAAAGGGTTCGGTTCATGATATAAAACAAAAAATTTCATGAAAAAGAAATTAGCCGAAAGGAAGGAGGTGGCGGTCTCCACACATATCAACCAGGAACAAAAAAAACTTGATAAGCTGCGTTCGAAGAAATTACTCCTTTCTGCAAAACTGAAACAATTTTCCTGGCTCCGACAAAATGACGGCGCTGCATCAAATTTTCGGCGCGATGCCGTCAGGCGGCCAAAAACCCTTCCAAAAAGGCAAATAAACCAGAAAGGGTTGGTTTTCCTGAATACTTCCACGGAAAAATACGTTTCTGGAAAGGGTAATATTTAGTGATGAAAAGTTTTCCATCAAATTTTAATGGAATATGCAGTATATAAGACCCAAATTAAAATTTGAAGAGACATACCCAAAAGATAAAAAACAAGTGGTAGGTTTTCGGTCAATGTTTGGGGATGTTGGCGCAGGATGGGTTGGGTTTGCCATGTTCCAGGGAGACTTTGCCAATTTACAAAAATCTAAAAAAGTCATGTTTCCAGCGGCTTTTGTCTATGGGAATGATTTTATTTTGTACACGACAACTGGGCCCGGTCCATACACCCACGGGCACCCGACTGGTCAAAAACAACCGGTTGAATCCCCCTGGCCATCGCGAAGTCCCGACGTCAACCCGATGGAAAGTAAAGGGGACTGATAGTTAAAAAAATTCAGTCAACACATGTTCAGCCCGCAAATTATGAGGAAAAAAGAAAAAAGAGTTATGGGCAAAATTCAAAGGCGTGGAATAGTTTGACTGGGGGATTACACTAGAACATTGGTCGCCCTTGATTCCTAAAAGTTGCCTTGGTGATAAAAGAATGGAGCTATCATAAATACTGATTTTTGTTTAATAGTTTTTAGTTGATATTCAATTTGATTTTAGTTTTCTGTAGAAATTATTGGAATTCGCTTACTTCAAGTCTTTGTTTTTTGTTTGAAGAATATTTAAAAAGGCCTGTGAACGTGACTGTTTTAAATTTATAATTATCAGGTTTATGAAAAAATCAAGATTTTGATCGGTTGTCAAATTTTGCCCAAATTTTTGGGCCGAACTTGTTCCAAACCAAAAGTCTTTGTTTATATTGTTGCCCTATTAATGTTTATTATGAAAATGATGCATTTATGAGGGCTAGTAATAGACCACAGTACACCATAAGAAAAAAAAACCGGCAAAAAAATTCCGAACGATTTCATTTTGGCGTGTTAAAAAATTTTTAGCTACGACAATTTTCCTATCTCATCCCGAACATGTCCAATTTTATGGTTTTAAAATTTTAACCAACCATTTTTTTGCATTTTTTAAAAGAACAAATCACTAAATTTTAGTAACCAAGAAATACCTATGTAATCTACAAAATTCACACGTCAAAACCCTTGAGTCCCCAGCAATATGTTTAATTTATGAGAATATAAAAATGTATTACCAAAAAGCAAAAAGTATTTTGCATAATTGGTAGTTGTTTGCCCATATAACAATCTGAAATCAAATCAAATCAAATAAAGCTTTATTGTGTAAAGAATATTTAATTCTCATTCACAAAGCAAAGTTCTTATCTAAATATAAAATAAAAATAAAGGGCTCTAAAACATTTCAATATTAGTCTTAAAAAGAGATCATTTATTTTTAAACCATACCTATAACTAATTCCAAAATTTAACTATAAAACTAAAACAAAAACATAAACAAAATAAGAAATAAAAAATAAAATTTGTGATACTATGTTAATATAATATACAAACAATTTATTAAAGGACGAACAACATTAATTCAATATATCATCATAAAACTATCTAGTATCATAATAGGCTTATTAAACGGCCTTAACCTCTCTACAAATTTTTTCCGAGTAATTTGTCTTAGTCGCACGGAAGGTAGTTAAACAGCTTTCTAATGTTATAAATTTTACTGTTATGAATCTGAAAGTGGGAGGGTGATTAACATCACAGCCCTGGCCCCCAGTATCGTTGTGCTATTTCAAAAAACTGCTCACTTAGTACGTCATCCATCCCACTGATTTTAAAGTAGGAAAAACGACGTCGCGAAAAAACCAATACCGACCAGCATGGATCTTCTTTGGACGGGAGTCAGGGTAGTCACAAAGTTTGCTCCACCGCCCTCTACAAAAAGGTGTATCATTTATACCCATTCAAAAGAGGTGTTTGAAGGACCAATGTCCAGTACAACGCCCGTGATTAGACGAAGGTTTCCCCTGGGCATTGTCAAGTAATGTGAAGCTGTATCTTTATCAGGATAGTTCAGTAACTCCCGGGAAAAGGTTACAGTTTACTGTTTTATCTTACACCCCTTACCATCCTGTAAATGCGGGATGCCCATATAACAAAATGCTCACACTGTTTTACAGACATCATCCCAATTTTCGTCCTTCATTTATAAGGTGTCGATATTATGGGTAATAGTTGTATGATTACCAACTGTAGGGGAGGATATAGTCGGAATTATACTTATTTGTAGTTACTTTTATCCAGGTGAAAAAAAGTTATGTCAAATTAATAATTAGACATTTTTTGTCAATCAATATTAAGAAAATTTACTGTCGCGTTCAGAAATTCATAGTCTGTTATGTTTTTGTATACGTTCAGAAATTAACAAATGATGATTTAGGGCTGGTTGTACCAACAATTTTAAGGAACCCTTAGCAAAGGACCCTTAAAAACCAAACAATCTGATTGGGTACATTGGAGATTTAAGGAACAAATAACGCTAAGGGTTCTTTCACACGGGGATTTCGCTCCCTTACAGGAGCTCTTTTCGCCCCTACCCGCCTGACGCGACTCCGGCTCGAGATGCAGGGACGTGAGGGCTCTCGTCTCCCGTTGCGGGCGGCTCCCGCTTCCGTTTGAAAGCTCCATTGGACTCGTTGCATTTTGGTGCTAAGAGCCTTCCTCTCCCTCAGGAGTGGGGATAAAGCTCCGTGTGAAAGGAGCCTAATGGTTCCTTAAAATTGTTATAACCGGCCAAGCAGTATATTATCATTTTTACATTCGTCTATACACTTTCAATTCAAAAAATAAAAATAATCTTGTGGGATTTATTTATTAACAAACTTAGTAACAATTAACAATTAATATGATTAATTGAATAATAAACAAACGCAGCAGATAATTTTAAATATATTGGCTTTTTTCAACTAGAAGGAGGAAAAGTTTGAAGCGCAACGCACTTCAAATTGAGAATTAATACAACGAGCAGTAGATGTACCAAAACTGAGCTTACAAAAAGTGAATAGGAAGAATGGTATAAAATTATTTTAACCTCAGGGAAAAAATTTCAAATACTCATAATTTAATTTACCTGTTTATAAAAAAAATACTCCTGGATGAATATTTAACACAAATCAAAATGTAAATATAAATCCAAAAATAAAAATACAAACTCAAAAAAAAAAACATATTGCATTGCCAAGTTAATGTAATTGTAACGATAGGATTAAATACAAATGACGATCATAAAATAAAATTTCAAGCACACAAAAGCTCAATCAGTCTCGTCAGTATTGTCAAGTCCGAACTAAAGTCAAGTTTGTCTTCGTCGTCGTCGTCGTCTGGGTTTGTCGTAAATTTCCCAAATGGCGGAATATCAGGGGGCATCACACCCGTATTGCCTCCGCCCGAATTACCTTTCTGTATGAATTACATATTTTTGCCATTGGTCTATAGAAATTTCGTTTATAACCCTTTCCCCCTGTAAACCGAACCCAAAGGTGACCCTAAGATTGGAAATATATTGATCCCATTTGTTCTTAATTCTAACCATTTCAACCCTTAAACTGGCAATGGTAAAGGTGGCAGCCAAAAATTTTTGTCCAAATTTAACATATTCATCGGAAGTATTTTTTTCATTGGGGAGTTTTTGCGCGCAATACCATTTTGATCTTTCATGGCCTTTTCCCGGAAAGTTAATGTTCTCTTTATTCAACCATTCGATCGTCTCTCTTTGTCCAAAATTTTCTGGGATTTCTTCTAATAAACCAGAATGGTAACTTGCATTGTCCATGATTATTAATACTTTTGGTGGAAATTCGGAACCAGCTGAGTTTAAACCATTTTTTCAAAGTTTTTCCTGTTCATTTGCCCGATAATCCCCGTCTTTAATCCACTTTTTTAAATATTAGATCCGCGCCCTTATTAAGCCATCTTTGAATGAACAATATCTGGCAAGTCATTAAATAAATTTCTATTAAATTTTTTCCCCCCAAACCAAACTTTTGATCCATCTTCTTAAGGGTCGATGGAAAATTCAAAATATTCAAATTTTCCCAAACTTTTGTTTTATTTTTGCCAACGTAACATATTCTTTTCTGGCTACTACTAAATTTTGTCCCGAATTAAATTTTTCAAATATGTTGTAATTTTGGTTTTTGGGGTGCGGTGCTTGGAAGACATATTGGAAGCGTAATCCTGGTTATTTTTCCCATTTTTTCCTTATTTTTTGGCTATCGTCGTTGGGCTCAATTTCCGTACTCTGCCCCTCGCTGTTTCATTCTCATTTTGGGAAGGGCGTTTCCCGTTTCGGACTTGTTCCTTTTCAGTTAAAAAAAAAACCAATATATTTAAAATTATTCGCTGCGTTTGTTCATTATACCTATTATATCTTTTCGGCATTTTTATGCTTTTCAAATAAAAGTTGCAAAATGTTTTTGATTGACAGTGACGGATACTTTACATAACCAAAAATATAAAAAATGAATAAATGATCAGACACCCATTTTTCAAAATTTGTTGTCACCGCTGTTTGGAAATACTAAACAAAAATGACGTCATTACAAATGGATAATTTTGGACTATAGACATGCTAAGTAAACATGTTCTGTTACCAGAAAATTTACTGTCCCACATAAATATTGCACCTTATTGCAAGTCCTACAATAAAACGTCAAAAATAATCTTTATATTATGTGTATAATAAAAAAAAATTACTTGTGCTTCACATAATATTCAATTATAAGTGGCAGTAGAAATACAATTAAATAGTAAATTTTGCTTATCTTTTAAAATGTTATATAAATAAAGCAATTTTTTTTTAGATCTCAGCTTACGTAAAAATATAGTACACATACTTAGAGAAATGGTAACAGCAAAATCTTTTAACAAGAACAACAGCTATTTTAAGTGTTAAAGTGTTTTAATTTATTATTACTTACAATTATTTAATAAAAACATTGATTACAAATTGCAGATTAATAGTAATTATGTGAATTAATATATTTTTAAGAGAACTACAAATAAATACATTTTTATATTAATATTGCTCTCACTGTGTAAATTTATTTAGACATACTTTTTCCAAAATATGTTTTTTTAGTTTTCTTTAGATATGCTGCAACTATTTGTGGAAGTATTTATTGTGATTTGGCTTGATTTTATTATAAAGGGAAAAATAGCTTGTTGGTAACCATACTAGGAGTGCCTAAAATCAACAACTTATGAGAGGAGAACTCAAAAAGTTGCGCATGGTAATTGTAGGACAGTGTGAACATTTTGTTTTTGAGTAAATTAATAACAATTGCCCCCAAAAAGCTTGTTGGTAATAAATTTTCATCTACTTCATGAACCAAGGGTACTCTACTCTAGAGTACGAATTTAGGGTGTTTTTTTAACGGTCTATAAAAACAATATTTTGGCTATCCGTATTTTTATCATTTATTTATTTATATCTTAAGAATTCACAAAAAAAAATTAAAAAAAAACATATTTTCACCAAGTTACACGCTGTTGAAGTAAAAGGAAAAAGAGCGTGTCCATCTTGCCAGATTCCGTCTCTTGTGGTCATCTGAAAAAAATGTAGATTTTTTATTAGTACCAATGTAATTATGACAAAAACCTGGAAAAATGAAAATAAATTTTTTAAAATGGCGATTTCTTAAAAAAAGGTGTTTTTTTCAGTTATTTTCTTTTCTGAAACTCAGTAACAGTAAAATTAATAATTTTGATTTGCCATAGAGGGATATATAAAGAAAATGGTGAGATGACAAACGTTTAGAAAAAAGTAGTTTCTAGAAAAACGCGTTTAAAGTTTTCAGTTAAGTTTCAGGTAGTCTGGCAGATGGAACAGTATATTATTACTTACATTTCTTTAATTAGCTATTTCGGCTGCATATATCGAGCCTTCTTCTAGCTCAAATTGAATATTTAACGAATTTCTCTCCGAAAGACGAGCGCTTCTTCCTTCTTTTGGGGCACTTGAAGCTCGAAACTCAGAACTTTCAATTCGGACTACTACGCGGCACAGACAACCTTTAGCTTTTTAAAATAATTCGAATTTTGAAAATCCTTTTTAGGAATATTCTTAAATATCTAAACTATAGATTTATAAAAAAACTTATTTTTTCAACTTTCTAGACTGGAATACTCCTTAACAAATTGCGGTTGAGGGAGTCAACGGTTGACGCTTCAATTTTGTTGGACACATACTTTTTTGATTATTGGATTCAATTTACTCTTCATTTAAGCGAAGAAATGGTTGGTTCGGCAGCTGAATAAAAGAAGTTGTAGGACACGTCAAAATAAAGTCGTTCGCGAAGTTTTAGCCGGATAGTAATGAGTTTTTTACTGGAACTGTGGTCTATAATGGATGATTTATATACGTTAGGACTCATAAATAAATGCTTTCCAGTTCATAACGTAGCATACCATTGTGAGTGCTATTATTTGTTCAGGTTCTGGTGCTGTAGCCTTAGCCCACCTTGACGGTACGGGAACAGACGAGGCAGTTTGTACCATGATACAGAGAGTCCAGGAACTCGCTTTAGGTTATCCAGAAGGAAGAATTGAACTACAGCTAGTTGGAGGCTACAGCGATCCCAACAGATATTCGGAAGAGCTGTTTTTCAATCTAATGAACTCATTCCATAAGCAACCCGTAGAAATTGATCTAACTTTGGCTTGTGTAGGGCAGTTAAATACAACCATCAGAGGAAGCATGGCTTGGCCTTTGGTTTATGGTGTTGGAATAAATGTCAAAACAGGTAACTCTTAACTAATATTTTTCAAGTATTATGTAAAATGCTAAAGCTAATTCTTTATATCCAAAAGTATAATATTGTTAGCATTCTTTTAATGTTTATTTAACTGTTTTATATGAACTGCCAAAACTTTTAACATTTTTAGAACAGTTGAAAAGTCTTCACATATTTATTACTAGCAGATACATGTTAAAAACAATTGATGAATTGTAGAGGGAGTTTCTTTGTTTTATATTGTGGTGGATTTATGTATTAAAAAGTCCTCTTTGGGTACTCGTCCGATGGGACCGCTTCGGTCCTGGTCCCAAGAAATAGAATGTATGCAAACACATGCGAACTTGCTGATTGTGTAAAACAAAATTTTAAAAAATCTTTTAATAGTTAAAGAGAATACATTTTTCAAGTCGTTCACTGTTTTCAAGATAAAAGTAATCTAAAAAATTTACCAAAACTTAAATAATTATTAAAATGACTTTTATTTTATTAACAAAATTTAAGAAATTTTGAGAGGCTTTTTTAAAAAATTTTGATGTGCTGTTATAAACGTCATTAATCTGTTGGAACAGGTACATTTTGATTTTTAGTTATTTTAAAATTGCCTCAGCATCAACCAAAGGTAACCAAGTATTATTTCAATGTTCTTTCTTTTAATTTACGTTTTTTTATTCAACTTTCCTTTGCTAAAATTCTTCAATCATTTCAGTTTATTTAGTGATTATTATCAGTCTTTGTTGACAGATTCTTGATTTGTGGAATTCTTTAATATAGATTTTAATGCTCATTTATGTGTTTGACTAATATTCTGAAAGGTTTACCTATAAACAAAAATATATTTCATTCACAAGGGATCTTATAAATAACATTTCTTATACTGTTGTAACTAGAACAAGGAAGAAGAAGAACTAAAACAAATTATTTTAATTCTATTAAATAGACTGTTTACCCACTCCCTTCGTAACCATTACTGACTGATTTGAGTTAAAATTTAAGTATATGTTTACTTTGGGTTTTCTATAAATTTTGGTTTTAAAACTAAGTCTTTTTTAACCATAATGTTATTTTTTTCAAAAATTAGATTTAATTTTTTTTACATATTACTAGTAAATGCCATTGCTGCATCTCAAGATATTGTACTTCTTTAACTTGTCAAGTGCACTGAAATCGGTTTGGTCGATTTTTTTTCCATGGGAGCCATTTTGATTTACTACCGGAAGCAGCGCAGCATCCTGGGTCTTTTGTGCCTAATCTCCCATTTTGTTATACCAATCCTCCCACTAGTCTTGTTCCACAAGTCTGTATAACCCTGAGACTGGTTGGTTGATATATTCCTGTGGGCTCATTTTAGGTTGCCCAAATAATGCCTGTCTTTTGTGATTTAACGCTTTACATTCACACAGTATGTGGTAGGCTGTTTCTTCCCCCCTCATCGCACATTCTGCAACACTACTTTATACGTAGTCTTTTCCTTTATCTGTGTAGTTCTTCCTTCGTTCTTTTGGATGGGCCCGTTATGAAGCCTCTTCCATGTTTTATTCTACTACGTGTTTTGCGAAAATCTTTGAAAAGAGTCTAAAAGATAGACTATTAAAATTTTTGGTGATAAATAATATTTTATCAGATAGACAGTACGGGTTTTTACCGGAACGGAGTACGGCGGACGCTTTGTACAGATTTACTTCGGATGTCACTAACCGTTTAAACAATGGCAGAAAATGTCTTGGTGTCTTCATTGACTTAGCCAAGGCATTCGATACAGTACCACATAATAAGCTTTTTGAAGTATTAGAAAATCATGGGGTGAGGGGAAGTGCGATGAAGCTAATGAGGAGTTATTTGCAGAATAGACGCCAAATTGTAAAAATTAATAACACTTTAAGCAATGAACAAATAATAAAAATAGGAGTGCCACAAGGTACCGTACTTCCCTATTTTGTTTCTAACTTACTTAAACTCTCTTCTTAAAATTAAAATAGATCATGGTACAATTATTTCATATGCAGATGATACAGCTTTGCTTTTTGATGGTCCCGATTGGAACCAAACCAAAAAATATGCCATAGAAGGACTTAATAAAATAAAAAACTGGTTGGAGACATATAAACTGAGTCTAAATGTAACAAAAACGAACTATATAGCTTTTTCTCTCACTGGGGCAAATAGACCTGAATTTTCATACTTTTCAATTGACAATAACAATCAAATAAATGAAACTTCTGAAACAAAATATCTTGGAATATACATTGATAAAATCTCAAATGGCATGTCATACTGAATATTTGGCTAACAGACTTAAAAAATTAATATATAAATTTTATATCATAAGAACTTTTTAAATATAAAGGAACTTATTATAATTTACAAATCATTGGCTGAATCAATTATTAGATATGGGATTTTGGTATGGGGGACTATACAACAATGCTTGCAAAAACTAAATATTGTACATAAATATATTTTAAAAACTATATATAAAAAACCCAAGCTTTTCCCCACTGAAAAACTATTTACGGAACAAACAACCAACATAAGGACATTATACATTTCTACAATTTGTTCATACATACACTTTAATGATCATATTAAAATCAATATAAATCACATTTATAATACAAGATCTAGAGCAAGAGGAAACTTAAGCATTCCAAATAATTTAAAAGGTATAAATTTAAAATTTTTGTTTATCTTGCGCCTAAAACATATAACCTTCTCCCTTCTGTGATAAAGGAAACAAAAAATAGGAAAAAATTTAACAGGGACTGTAATAAATACATTCATACCAATTACTGTATATTCTGTAAACTATTCTAGTAATTTATCAGTCTGTTGCACAGTTGTTGGAAATGGATGCGTTCCTGCGGATAGTGTAGGTTTTTGCTTTTCTTTTTTTTTTAGAATTTGTATAGCATACTTAGTTCATAAAATAGTTTAATATTGTTCTGAGATTAAAATTGTAACTTAGATTAATAAGATAAATTTTGTAACATATAACGCATACAGGTGTAAATCTTACACCTAGGCGTTAACAAAAAATAATATTTGCATCATATTTGTATCAATGTGTTGTTAAATTAGAAATTAATTCTATATAAAATAGGACAAATTTGTTGTAATAATGATTTAATTCTTAAGGTAATTTTAAGATTATACTTACTTACTTACTTTTTACCTTTGTAAAGAAATACAGTTCAATAAATTACAATAAATAAATTACAATGCTGGACTAGTATTCCTCGTGTTTGTTTTGGATCCATTCCCAAGTTTGCCCTTGTACTGTGGTTTTGGTCACTCCAAGGGCCGGTGCCGTCAGGTTATCTGTTTAATTACTAGGTGTTCTAGTATATCTTATTACATTACATAAAATTGTGCTGTTAGTATTTTGAAAATTAGAATTTGTCTTTAACAAGGCACATATTAAAAACAAAGGTTATTAAAAAAATATAATCATGCGTATTTACTGTTTTTTTTGTGTGAAAAAGCGCATTTAACGGAATATAGTTTCATTGTTCTTCCAGAAAATTAAGAACTTTTTTATCTTTAGGACTACCTACCAGCCCACAAAAGCTTTTTATGTTTAGACCGTTTTCTATTCCAGTTTTGTTAACGATGCCCAAAACATGCAAATATTACATAATATCACGGCACATTTTTCTACTGCCAGGCAGGACCTACAGTTAAACGTATAATCTGAAGCCACACATCATCACACAGTCTTTATCTGTGGTCACCCATTAACCACTCTCACGCCCGACGTTGCATAAGTTCACTGATCTGACGTGAAGCAGTGTTTTAAGGCGGCAAAGGCCGTTAATAGCCTATTTTTTATCAAAAGTATTTTTCCACTGATTTTCATGAGGTTCGAACTCACATCGCCCCGAGTGAAGTTCGTGACCAGTTGTGTATTTTTGGTGCTCATTATTAATGAACATAAAATTAGTGTTGGGAATAATATAGTTCTTAAATTGTTGATGTAAAGCCATTTAATCGACAAGGGTTTTAATAAAGGCGATTAATGATTGGGGCCATTTAATGCGCGAACCTTTAAGGGTTGAGATCATTAATCGCCAATTAATTCCCGAGTTAATTACAGTATTTTTTCGGCTATTTTTTGGTTATTAAATTTATTTATTTTTTTTTTTAATGTGCTTCTACTTGAGGCCACTAACTTAACAGGTGCTTTAATAACTATTATTCGAGTGACAAGGTTATATATCATTTATCAATTAAAAATTATGCATTAATAAGGGCTATTAGTACATAAGTTTGTTAAAAAAAAAATACAGTCAATAAAATACGATATTACAATCATCATTATTTTTATTTTAGGAGAAATATTTCCAGCAACATTTCCCGATAAAGGACCTGAGTCTTCTCTAAGAAGTGCCAAGAATTTGACAGGACAACCTGAAGTGTTGGACATTTACGACTGCAATATGGGATTGTTAAGAATAGGGCCATTTAACTACAAGCCTCTTAGAGGTGTAGATTTGTGGTTGGAACAGAATGACGAGTTCATATTAAGGTTAGTTTTGTTTTTTAATTTATAAGGAACATTACCTTGATAATAGACTATAAGTAAAAATATGGGGTAAATCATCTTTAGGAGTCTGCCATTTTGAATTTTTCGTATTCTCAGCAAACCCTTTCATTTGATACCCATAGCATCGGCTGCTTTAAAATTCAATTGCAAGATTTGACCTGAACAGACATACAACAAACATTGTAGTAAGCTATATAATGACTTGTAAAAGGTAGATTATTGAGAAAAAAAAACATGTGTAACTGCCAGCTAAAAAGACAAGGGATAAGCTGTTCCTCTGAACCAGCAGTTACACATAGTTTTTTCTCATGAATTCATTTATTCGTGAAACTCTACATAAATATACAGGGTCTTCATTAATGTCCGTAAACCACGTGGCCAAAAATTTTGCGGATTGCCTATTCAGAGATTGCACAAAAATTAATAAAACATCCCTAGAAATATTTATTGGCGCCGTGTATTTTAAAATCGATTTAAATGTCAAAAACATTTTTTTTAAGGTTTAAGGTTGAAGTTATTATAGTCCTTTTGGATAAATTTTGCATGCATTGAGTTTTGAGTCTCTTGTTTGTCAATAATTTAATTTGCTGGATTTAGGCAGAAAAATTATGGGTTCAGCCAAGATCTGTTATAATTTTTATTATATCCTTAATTTACACTTGATAAGAAAATTCATGTCACGTTCACTCGTAGTTTACACAGTTTGTTTAAATTATTTAAGGTAAAACTACTTGACTTAGATTTTTTTGTACGTTGGTAATAAGTTACATTACATAAGTGTTTTTACACGTCAATTATTACATAATGAAAGAAATTAGGATAATTTTTACATGCTAAAAGAAATTAACTTGAAACAATCTACAAAAAATTCCAATTATTTAAACATTATTACAGTAATAGAAAAATAAAGTTTCGATAAAGTTATGTCGATTCTCCATGGCCCAAGTTCGTTAGTTCAGATTATTAACTAACTCAACAAATAAAACCAACCTTCATCACAGAAGAAAGTACGGTCCAAAACAATATTATTGTTAAGAATCTTATTAAACCATTGGCAAAACTGCACCCCCTGTGGAAATTCTTGTGGAAGGACTTCTTGCAATACTGTGACCTTATATGGATGCATTTCCAATTTTTTGGTTAGTGCTTTATAGCAAGTATAAACAGACATTCCTAAAAAAAATGTATGGCACTGGTAACATTAATTTTAATTTTTATTTAAATTAGTCTGAGTAGACAACTTCATCGTTTTGTTAGGACTATGCTTCATTCATCAAGAAGAGGTTCTGTAAGCACGGTAGGCCCTCCAGTGTACTTTCACTTACAAATTCAATTCTTGTTTTTAAAGCGATTGGTTAGCACATGTCTGTGACGAACAAATGTTTTGTACTCAACAAGATTGTCAGCAAACTTTTGCTAAACTAGTCCATGCAACTTTGGAGAAAATTTGAACCAAGTTTCATTCTTATAACGAGTTGCACTTCTAAAATGTGCCATTATTATAAAATCATCTTGTTCCGCAGTCCACATTTTAAACGTTTTCTAAAAGTTAAAAAAAAAGTTTTATTTACCTAACCTCAATAACAAAGACACATGTAACTTATCTTTAAAACTCGAAATATGCAAAGTATCGTCAAAAGTACTTTTGGTAATTGTTTCATATAGCTGTTTCGGCTATTTTAAAAGATTTTTGAAAATTTCGTTTACAGGCTACTTATATGGGTACAGTATAATAATAATCCGGTGGAGGAGCTTCAAAAACATTTTTCAATATTTTTTTATTAACAAATATATAAATATAATTGGGGAAAATAAAAAGCTGCTTTGCTAACCAGAAGTAACCATGACCGACTAGAACTTAGGGCTTTTGAATTTGTCTAAATTATCCCTACAAGAATTTTTTTATATAATGTTTGATATGGTAGAAGTTATAATTTTTTTTTAAAGTGTAATTATATATTCCACGGGTTTTTTCTTATACATTGTTAAAATTTTGTTTATAACTTCTACAAATAATCTAGACAAATTCAAAAGCCATAAGTTCTAGTCGGTCATGGTAAGTTCTGGTTAGCAAAGCGACTTTTTATTTTCCCCAATTATATTTCAGACATAAAAATGCGGAGACGTATTGGAAAAGACCCATGATTTGCTTTTTTACATTAAATGCATTATTTAGAAAAAGTCTACTTTTCAAGTTACGCTCAGAGTCCTACATAATTAAGCATGTTTCATGTGTCAACACTGTCAAGAAGCCCGCCAGCAGGGTTTCTCTAGACGCGAGTCTATGTAATTTTATTGTTTTCCTCCTTCTTGAACAGTCGTATTTTCTCTTTAACTTTACACTTTATAGACAGATTAATAGTACCGTGAATAATGCAAAGTTTGGCAACATCGCAATTTATTTCATATTATAATATTACATCTGTTATGACCCGTACGATAATAAACACTGAATTATATTTCATTTTCATAAAGAAAAAGTTCCGTGGGTGACGTAAAATACTTTTTATCTCCTGTTGGATTATTGCTGTTTTAACCCCGCCCAGCACCCCTGTTCACTCCTCCATCCCGTAAGTATGTATTAGTATATATTTGTTGATAAAAAATTATTGAAACATATTTTTGAAACTTCCCACCGGATTATTATTATATTGTATCCATATAAGTAGCCTGTAAAAGATTTTTTTTAAATATCTTGAAATAGCCGAAACAGTGATATGAAACAATTACCGAACTTTTTTAAGCTAAGCTTGAAAGGTACGTTTTCGAAAATAATTTGATCAAGAAAATCTAAAATTTCTCCGAAAAAACTATCCAAAAACCAAATACCGCCAACGTCAACAATGACCAACTCTGTCAGTAGTGTCAGTCAAGTCAAACAGAGCTTGCTGCGTTGCCAAGCCTAATTTTGCCTTATAAAAGGTGTGTTTTTTGACCATTAACCTGCACTGATTCGGATTTTTTCGGAATTTTAACATTTTAGGGTGTTATTATAATAAGTAATTTTGATTTAAACATCTTCCGCTTTGTTCGGAGTTTAAAAAGTAGTAAATGGTCATATAAAAAAAATAAATGTAGACAAAATGTATAAACTTTTTTCCAACTTGGCCGCATTGTTAATAAGACAGAAACCAAGCAGTGCAGCCACTATTAAAATCCAAAATTGGTCACGTGGTTTACGGGCATTAATGAAGGCACTGTATATGGTGAGTTCACTTTTGTTTGCAAAATAACGCTATTTTTAAAGGTTACATGTATCACGAATAGATGAAGGTAAACATTTTCAATTTACCAATTACTGAAGTATAGAAGCTCTAAAAAAGCTTTTTCTTAGACATCTGTCAACCTCACCGGATGTGGAACCACCCCATTTTGTAGAAGAAATGCGAGCAACTTTAAAATACATTAGAGAACACCCCTTTCCAGCTGTTACAGTTTTTGGTGATAACAGACCACACTTTTATAGAAGGGACGAACACACTGGTCTATGGACTCCAGCAGTTTTTTAGTAAATTATTTTAGTGACAATGCCATGCCATACCATCGTCCGATAATATAATGCAAATATCTATTAAACAGGTCAATAAGGACCACAGAAATCATTTTAAAAAACAGTTATTAAAAAGACCATTTACAATACATATGGCAATAGTGCTTTTCAGAAACAAACAGTGAACATTTCCCTCTCAGGAAACATTTATTAAGGTATAGTTGTGAAACTATCTGTTATTATCATTTATTTTTATGTGAACTTCTAGTAATTATTTACAAGAAGAAAAACACAGGGTACCCAGTGGCCGGGAAAACCGGGGAAAATAAAGGAATTTGAACTCGATCAGGAATTAGTTAGGGAATTCTTCTTAAAGATATGTAAAATTAGAAAATCACGTCTTTAAATTTTTAATACATTTTATTTGAATATTAAATTGCCAATTGTATGTAATACTGCTGAAATTGTATGCATAATCGACGTATGTTAGGATTATAGGGATAAAAATATTATTTGTCGGTTTATAATGTGATAAATGGTCCTAAACCACGCTAAAAAATTTTGATTATTTTATGTAGCTGTGCAACATATCAGCCGTTAAAAAACAAAATAGCTGCCCCCGTGACGTCATTTTTATTTGAAAATATAATTTAAATTATTTTTGGGCTTTTAAAAAGGAGGGAAAATAATATAAATGAAATCATTTGAAGTAACAATGATGGTTTTAAAACTTAAGAAAAAATCGATTTAGGATTTTCTCTAATGGTAAAGACGTCACAGTGTCAGGAAAAGATAAGATTACACTAGTCACTATCTTAGTTTAATTAATAATGATTGGTTGCTGAGATATCGATGGTTAAAGCCAAACTGATCCTTTTGCATTTAAAGTCGGATATGTCCGGAACAAATCATGGTAGAAAAAAAATTAAAAAAGAAAGATGAAGCTAAATGAACAGGCTATCAAGTATATAACATGATTTTAGTGTAAAAAAAATTTCAAGCAAGTTGTCTCGAAAAAAAACGCAAAAATTTTCAATTTTTTTTGTTATTCCTTCAAATTACTCAATAACCGTCGCTCTTAAAAGTTTTTGGCCAAAAGATCCGACAACTAGAATCTTCAAGCTTAAGATGCTTTTTTTACGATCTCGATACGACCATTTTTCACAGAAATACAGCCCTCCAAAAATCTCTAAAAAATTCAAAATTTTCTTTTGCTCCCTTAATTTTTTGCAGTAGTGTATATTGCTTTGATTGTCTTTTAAAAATGATTTCACAAAATTTTGAATTTATAATACTATATATTATGACAAAAAACCAGAAAAGGTTAGGGAATTAAAAAATAATAATTTTTCTTGGATCCTTGTCTCAATAATACAAATAATTCTTGTTCAATTTGTATTATAATACTTACAACGTTTACTTGCTTTTTGTGAAAAATTGTATTGCCCGAATGTACAAACATAAACTAAAAAATTGTTTTTAAAACGCCAAAATCATTATAATACCTTTTATTACTAACGCATCCTTAAAAACGGACGACTGGAGACCGTAATAGAGAGAGGGGGTAGGGAGAGAGAGGGAGAGAAAGAATTTTCAGTCAAAATATCGTATTTTAAGCAATCCCCACCATAGGGTCGTGTTTACATCTAAAATTTTTGCCGAGAGGTAGAATTGAAAAAATAAAAAGTGTTACCAGCTCCAGAAAGATGAGGTGGAAACTTCCTAAAACATTGTATTTAGTGACGATGGTATGTTTCTGCTTGCCATGATTTTTATGTTTGAAAATTTTTACTTTTTAATTATACAACCTTAAATTTATTTATATTTTTTATATTATATATGTTAAAGTGTTTTTAGGTGTATGCCTTTAAATAGAAAAAAAATATTGCAATAAATTGCTTTTAGTGTGTAAATTAATAATTGTTATCTGCGATTTCTGGGGGAGACATTTTATAAGAGTGAGTTCATCATGTAGTTACTTTTGGACGTATTAATTTAAAAGTTAACATAGTTTTATAGTTAAAAGATAGTCTGTTTTGGTATTTAAAGCAATCAGGTATAACTTCCGATTTAAACCAAACTGCTACCAACTCTTGTACGTTAAATACCCTGTATATTTTGATACATTAGTTCTGCATTAAATTACCTTTTTAACATCTATTAAAAAAACAATTAAATATTATATACATATATTCAATTTTTATTATATATTTATTTTATTTTTTCTATTTTATATCCACCTCCACTGGTATTGTTTATAAACAGCTTCGAAAAGGCATCCTTCTTGCCCTATGCTGTTGGTATTTCTGTCACCTGTCTTTCCAAAAAATTATTAATTCAAATTTATAATACAGTCTATTGTACTAGTTTAAAAAAACTAGACACAAATGTGACGGTTTGCACAAGTCACATGAGTATGAGAGGAGTCTATTTCAAAAGTTTTGCACGCTATACTGGCCTCAAAATGGTGCGACTCTTCCTTTTTTAACCCATTGTGCATTTTAAGGTTCTCATAATAACATCTAAATTTGTAGCATCTTGTATCTGAATCTGAAAGTGAGGAGGGTGATAAACATCACTGCACTTAGGCCTCAGTAGGACCGTCATGCTACATCTTGTATATTCATAATTTTAAAAGTCGAAAATTTAATTGTGAAACGTCAAATTTTACATTAATGCATCTATAAGTAAGTTATTGCTTAGTGTTCAGGTTCGTGTGCGACCTGTAACTGGCTAGTGGTTACGATGAAGTAGTGAGTACAACCATTGATAGGTGAATACTGATTTTATTGACATATTTACACGCTTATATACAAAACTAATTCCTATAACAATAATACAAAATAAAAAGTGCTGATAGTCAAATCCCATTTCTGGCCCACATGCCAACGAATCGACGATCTGCTGAGTCGCACGTAGTCTAGTGACCTACTAAATGGCTCGCGACCTTCGCTGGTTCTAATACCGGGTGGTTCTAATATGTTTAATTTATTGGATTAAACAAACTGGCGGCCCGGAGTTGCGTAAATTCCATCATCGGTTGATCTGTCAGGAAGTCAGAGTGGCTCCAAAGGAAATTCTTCAACTGGTGTTCTTCTTTCCCTCGTGATTGACGGTCTTCTTCGATAGTACCATATCACAGCAGTTAGTATAGCAATGATTAGCACCAGTATTGCTATAACCGTGGCACTATAGTTATGTGCTTGTGGATGGAAGTCCAATAGTGGTTATTAAGTTCTTGCTGAATGTCCATTTATGTATCAATCAGCGGGTTTAGCTGATTTGTAGCTCCATCAGCTCCAATAAGAGGTTCGTCTTGAAGATGGTGAGGTGTGACAGGCTTAAATATCATAGACATATTAACCTTGACTGGATGGATGAGTGTTTCCAAGACTGTGGTTTTATCAGACCTCTTGGCAGAAAGAATATTCTGTCTTGTTTTGATAAGACAATTTTGTGCTATTTCAATTATTCCAGTTTTATTGAGGATCACATCTTTTTGGGTACCATCACAGATGATTGCTACCCGTATCCTGTCGGCTGAAATGAACATCCATGTATTAGGTCCGTGGAGCTTCTTCCATATGATGGGTGGTAGCGGATATTGGTAAATTAGACATCACGCAGTTTGGGCTTGCCTCTATATCCCTTGTGGTTGTTGGAGAACATATGTATAATGCATTGTCTATTAATATACTTTCCTTGAACTCTTCATTGGTTAGCTGAAAATATAGCTGTGAGTTGTAATTGATGGCTGTTACTCCCTCTTGAACATCCAAACTCCAATAATAACGTCTTGTGATATTGAAAGGAATAGGTGTTGGTCTTATCATTACGAAGTCGTTTTTCTCTACCATAATGAAGTATCCAAAAATGTGTATGCATTCTATAGTGTGTCTTACTTCTGTTTTCAGGATGGGATAAGACACTATCGCGACGTTCGCTGGGTTCTAATACCGGGTGGTTCTAATATGTTTAATTTATTGGATTAAACACTTAGTGCACATATTTTAATAAACCATATCTCTAAAAAATAAGTTTATTTTGGTAACCAAAACTTTAGATCTTTTTGTAAAAGAAACGTTCAAATGGGAGGCTATTACTCAAGTAGTCGGATTTGTTACTTAGCAAATTAATACGACCTCTCATTTATTTTTAGCACCCGTGGATGTTTAAAATCATCATAAATCACATTAGATTTTAAAAATGTTATATATAAGTGCGGTAACTAGGTTTTTAGGGACGCAAGTAAAGTTTACTTAAGGGCGCTAAAAACCATTACCGCACGAAATATATCTACAAATATTTTATCTACAACCGTGGCATTCCATTCGAAATGTTTTAATTTTTTTCCATAAAAACTATTTCAGTGTCTTTAAAATCCGATAATAAAATATCAATCAGCGATTTTTTAAATCGAAATCACAAAACGTTGTTAAAACAAAGTTGCCTTGTAAGGTCAAAATGGCAATAACAAATTTGTAATTTTTAATGTCGCCTCTGTCAACTCAAAGGTAAAGTCAAAACGAACATGAATTCGGCAAGCAAAAGCTTAGAAAAAAGAGAAATTTCCGAGTTAGTGGAAGCCGCTACGGTAAATTTATTGCCGCAAAAGTCTGGTGCTTGCTACGATGAAGAATATGATTACTATACTCTTCAAAAAATGTGGGCGAAGTAAACCTAGATGTTTTAGTTGCATATTTTGAAGACAGGCAGGAAAACGAGCCACTTTGGTGCTATTATTTCATGCTCAGATGCACATTTCCGTAAATAAAAAATAACAAAGGGTTGTACTCACCGACCTAGTATTTTTATTGGATTTTTCTAAAATTATAAAAGAGACAAACACTAAACAACAAAATTGAATTTTGCAGAAACTGTCACTTTACCGCAGTAGTGTGGTAAAGTGGTAGTTACCGCACTAAAAATAGTGCGTGTAAAACTACTTGCCGCACCGTTGTAAAAATAGATAAATATACGGTCTAGTTGCCATAGGAACTAAAACCTTGAAGTTATTTTTGACGTTAATAAATATTTAACGCATGACAGTATTAGTTAGGGCATTTAATGATCGAAGCTCCCGCGTTAAGGGTTGGAATTATTAATCGTCAATTTTGGACATCATATTTTTTGCTGAATTTTTTAACGAGTTTCTTGTTACTTGCCTCTTCTCGTTTCTCCAGAGGTCTCTCGACCGGTTCGGTAGATATACAGGGTGTTTCCTAAACATTGGTAAATAAACTTGTGGGGTGATTCTTGAGGTATTTTCATGAAAAAAAGTTCCTATAAACATTTGTCAAAAAATGTCGCTTCAAATAGGGCACCCTGGAGACTTTTTCTTAATATTTTCAAATCCGTTAACACATAAATCATAAAATTTGGTACATCTTATAAACTTTTAATGCCAAATCAGAATTTGAGCTCCGAATTTTAAACTTTAAATCAGGGGCGTACCATACTGGAGGGGTTAAGGGTAAGAACAATCCCCTATATGTTTTTTTTTTTACATTCTGATTTTAGAATATGATACCTGAAGATTTTTAAGGTAAAAAAGGTACTCCCAGTTCACATCAATTGCGCTAGTCGTTTTCAAGAAAATTGCAATTTATTACATCGATGCCCATTATTTACCCCCTTAAGGATTTGATGAAGTCTCTCTGGGTAATTATTTGAAGAATACTTAGGCAGTATTTATTTTATTCTTTGATAATTTTTTAAAAAAGTCTTTAGTGGAGAAGATAGAGGATGATAAAAATATTTTTCAAAGGGTGGCCTAATTCAAGGGGCGCAACTCCCTTGGGAACATTTTTCGACAAATTTTTATAGGAATTTTTTCATAAAAATACCTCAGGAAGGTTTCTGAATCCCAGTACAAAGAAACGAAAGGAGGTGAGAGATCTTAAAAGACTCGGCGGCATTACTACTTGCAATTTGAAAACCGTAACATATGGCAGATATATTTTAAACACATATTGAAATAGTTTAAAAATAATTTTATGCCAAAAATGGCTTTAGTAGACCAGTTGTATTTTGTTTATAATTATTAAAATTTTGACAGCATATGTCATCAAACAAACTTGAAAATAAACAAATCTAGTTTTCTTGTCTTACACTGTATACTATTAAAACTTCGTTGACTTATTCACATAGCTGTCACTTAAAACCTCTAGGAAAGGTTTTAAATGTGAACAATTTTAGAGAATACGGCTGTAAAAATCGTTACCATCCTAAAAATGTTTTATTATATGTTTTAAATTTTTAGCAAAATTTAAATCCTATTCTTGTTTTTTATAATTTTTAAATTCTTTAAACGGTTGTTCACAAGTTTAAGTGGACTTCAACTGTCATGAATGAGGAATGAGGCAGCAGAAATCCAAAAAGTAATAGTCTCCCTGGATAATCACTAAAAAAATCATATTATTTTGTGCCACACTGTATTTTTTATGATCTTAAGTGACGATTTTATTTTTTAAAGTACCTATCATTGTTTATTAACGTTTTAAATAATTGTTAGCGGTATTTCCAGTTTTTAAATAATTACATATAAAATTTATAGATACGTTATTAAAATATAGAAACCTTTTATTTTGTGAATTTGAAAGATTTGACTCAGTTATTAAACTGTAAATTGAGTTGTGATAAAATGTCGATACTGTATGATTCCAGTGTTTTTAGCACCATCCCTACTTGTTGATGTGTAGTTATTACTTTTATTTCGATAATTAAGGAATTTTATAACTGTTGGTTGGTACAAATAACTTTTAATCTCATGTTTCTTCATAATCAAGAGTATCAATCAGTCCCATAGAAATAGATATCAAAAAATGATTTAGATATGTATTAGTCTAGTAAATGAAGGGACAAAGCTGTAAATAAATCTGTACAGTTTTCCCTTGTTACGCAATTCCTAGGTCTTCGGGGATGCTTTCGAGCGAAAAAAAGTTTATCAACATTAACAGGTGGGAAAGGGCTGAAAATGGCCCCTCAAAGCTCAAAAAATGGGTTTCCCGCTAATATCTACCAAAATATGCGAATTGAGATTTTTGGTTCAGACAAAAAATAAAGATCGCCTTGTAATCTACAAAAATGGTCCTTATAATTTTTTTTGAAAAATCGATAGTTTTCGAGATAACGGGACCCGAAAAGTCCCCTCATTTTAGCTGCCGCTCTACCGCTAGAATGCCGCTATCTTCATGGATTCACTTATAAGCGGGCGGACGAATTGTTCCATTACTCGGGCAATAATGTACATTTTTTAATCATTCAAACTCGTACCTATCATTGCATATCAGTTTTGGTCTTTTCTGATTTTTCTAGAATATTTAAAAAACGGCCAAAGTTTTTTTTTACAACATTTTGAGAGTATCTCATTAATTTATTGATATTTTTTGAAAAAATTGATTGTTATTAACATTTCTTTTTTATAATAAGACCTTAGCAAGTGTTTAATGATCCCAGAAAATTTCCTTCACCATCTTTCTTGCGTTTTGATAAAAAATCATTTTGCCCATCTGCATTTTTTAGCCTACTACCACATCTATCCAGTGTGGAATGTTATGGATTTTCGACGGCCGTTTTTGCGAAAAATATTGGTGTTGCGAAAAAAATGGTAAGGACCATTTTTGTAGATTTCGAGGTGATCTTCATTTTTTGTTTAAACAAAAATTCTCTAATTCGTATATTTTGGCAGATATTCGCGGGAAACCTATTTTTGGGACTTTGGGGGTCCAATTTTCAGCGGGTTTCCACGTCGGAATCGTGATAAACTTTTTCTAGCTGAAAGCATCTGCGAAGACCTAAGAATTGCGCCAGAAATGAAATCTGTACAGATTTATTTACAGCTTTGGGTACTTTCAGGTCTTCAGTTACTGGACTATATGTGTATGTTAAATATATACCAGCTGGTTAGCATTATTGACTGAATGTTCTTTGCACTAAATAAAAAATTACCCAAAATTAAAGAATTATTGAAACGGAAGACAAGGGTTAAAACGGAACAGCTGCTAATTATTCATGTTTGTGATTTGGTAATAGAAATGATTTAAATAAAACCCTTTTTAGTTTTTCACTCGTATTTGCATGACCTGATGGTGGAGGTTTTTGGGAGGGGTGAAGCTGCCCCAAAATAGTTGTCCAGCTGCCAACTTGGTAAATATTTAAACTAATTTTTGTTTTCATGTATCTACTGGATTCTACGATGCAATACATAATACATTTTAAATACATAATACATTTGTCATTGTTTTTTGATATTTCAAGAACTGATTTTTAGGTTGATAATAAATAACTATTATCTTAGATAGTTAATATGTATACAAACAAGATTTTAAATATATATATTTTTGGAATTTAGTATAGTTAAATAGGCATATTTTAATGATAATAGTAATTAATACATAACAAAAAAAAATTGTATGCCATTTTACGAATGTAACGCACAATAATATTCTTTTGTTGATGTATATTCAGGCAAGTTACTAGTTGTTATAGTAAATATATTGTTAAAATATAATTTTAATTTAATATGTTTCTTGAAATATATTTTTTATTTTACCTTGTGAAAATATTTTCATATTTGAACCATATAAAATTGGGTATCGGAAAGACAATATAATGTAACCTTTGTGTGTATAGCAAAAAAATTTGTTGGGTGTTCCGGCATGTTGATAAATCGACGTATAAACACAATTTTAATAAAAAAATACTGGCTTAGGTATACTTAACTTAAATTTACGGAAAGCTCATACAGACAAATACCTTCACTAGAGTCCCGCTAATCCGAACCCCGCTTATCCGAAAATCCGCCTTATCCGAACAGGGCCAGGACAAAAATTTTTTTATAAAATTTAAGAACTAGGAAAAGTAAAGAAAAACAAGTTTTTTCAAGTAACGTCGTACGTTTTTTAACAAAATCCTGTACATAATTTATTTGTTTGTTAGACACTTACAAATTATTGACTAGCACAATTTAAAGTCAGGGATCTTCTTCTGACGCAATGCACTATTGTTAAATAATAAAGGTGTATTTAGCGTCTGACCTTTAACATTTCACACATCAGACGCCAAATATGATTTAAAAAGACAATAATACGGCATATTTTTGACCAAATTTCGCCTAATCCGAATTTTCGCTAATCCGAACAGGGTTCGGTCCCAATTAGTTCGGATTAGCGGGACTCTAGTGTAGTTGTAAAAAGTCTATATGACAAAACAAAAATTCATCGTTTCAGTTAAAATATCAACACAGAAAAAGATTTTTTAGTAAATATTTTAGCTAAAAATAGTTGTCCTCTTGAGAGCCAACTTTAGGACGAAATAAGTATAGAATTACCACAAATCTATTTTTACCACACTTTCCTGGCTTATTCAAGAAAAGGCGGTGGGTAAAGATAGGAGTAGGGATAGATGGTATGTTCTTTTTTCGCCCATCATACTGATGAAAACTCAAAGTTTTAATTTAGCCATTTTATTATAATTATAAGTTCAAGGACCTTTATTTATATCTACATCGCCGCGGTAAAAAAATAGAATGGCAAGTAACAAAAAAAAAACTTTCAAACTTGCCATGTTTATTGAGTTTTTGCCATTATAGACGTTTTTTAATTTTTATTTTAAAAAATTCCAAATGCACCACGTATTCTTTTTCTGTAATATTACAATTAAGAAGCTTATAAACTAACTAGCATTCATTTGTTTTGGTGCATTGAGCGCATCATGCAATTTTTTAACATAAAAGTGTTAGGAACAATATTTTTCTACAAGCGAGAGGAAAAACCAACATAATTTTAAAGATTTATGATTAAAATATTATTTATTAACGAAGGAATTTATACACTAATTATTATTATTAACATTTATAGTAAAAGTGCAATTGGTCGCGTTTTGCAAATTTATTGCTGACGCGAGTTGCTTTTCTGTAGAAAATATTGACGGCGCCGGCGTTGGGTTCTTGATGAGCCAATCTTTTACAACTATGGAAGTAGTTTCTTGAACCGAGAGGTTTAGTACATTGAAAAATGGATGGCATTGACGGTTGTTTCAGGATAGTGGAAGGTGTTTCGGTAAAATTGAGTATTTTGTTTGAAATATCCTTTCTAAAATTTGTTAAATTCTTGAGGTATCCTTTAGCGACTGATGTAGACTTCCAGCCTCCAAGATGTTTAATGTTGGATATTCATTATCCGGAGTTTGCGAGAAATGTTGCAGAGGACCGGCGAAAGCTATGCCCAGTATACAATTCCGGGTTAGGAAGTTTGAGATAGGCCACTATTTCCGATGGCATTTTTCTGAAGGTATAAATACATTGTACTGTACACACTCCGTGTTTATAGTTTACAAAAAATCGTCTATGTGGTGTTGTCGGCTTTCTTAAACTGGCATACTTTCTATATAGATTTTAAAAAAAATCCATTTTCGGCATCTGCAGAAATGACAAAGCTTCTAGAGCTGTGATTTTTAGTCTGAGATGTGTATCAATACTAAATTTCCTTAGTCTTTAATATGGTCCAAACATATTTTTGTTAACTCCTCTTAACGATTTTTAGCTTAACGCCCGCTAAGCTAAAAATCGTAGCCACTTTTATATGTAAATAAGAATCATCTGGCGCTTCATCCATGAATTTCGATATTTCTTCTTTTAAAAAGACTTTAGCCTTTTTGGGTCTAAAACCAACGCTTTGTTTTTTAAGGTAGGCCGTCACTTTGAAAGACTTGCTTAAATCTATGTTCCTTCGTAACTTAATGATACATTTTAGCATGGAGTATCTAGACCATAATGTATTGGGTTTGCATGTTTTTGATAAATAAGAGAAATAGGCCAGAAAAATCTCTTCTTTAAAAGACTTCACACCCTTACTTTGACACCAGCTCTCAAACATAACAAATTCTTTTTCATACTTGTGACGAGATTTCATGGGCAGGAAATCTATAGTTGCTATTTCTGCTTCTTCGATAATCGATGCTGGTAAATCGTCGGCAGAATGGATTGAAAATGTTTCTCCAATTTGGTTGAAAAATGCGTGACAGAAAATTAATTTTTGATACATGTATAATCAATTAGTTGGTTACTATGGATTCTTTGGTAATTTATATGGAGTTATTAAATATATGTACTTACATTTGGTAAATTAGGATTATTTTATTTTATTCAATAAATGTTATAAAAAGACTGCAAAATAACAGTAAAATTAGATACTAATTTATGTTCCAAAAACTAAAAATTTTACTTTTCCGCACTAGTGCGGATTTTCTAATTCGATGTAGATGTAAATAAAGATTCTTGAACATATTATAAATATAATAAAATGACCTAAATTAAAACTTTAAACTTTCATGAATATTATGGGTGAAAAAGGCAGATCTTTACCCACCGCCCTTAAATAATTTTGATTTTAATATTATTTACACTTTTAACAGTTTTTTTTCACGTCATGAAAACAGTGGCCGATTTGTCACCGAAACGTTGATAATTTTTTGTTTTTCTAAATGTTGTTTAAAATTGTTATTCCATCTGGCAAGAAAACCCAACAATTATTTTCCTGATAGATGAATCCACCGTAATATAGCACATGTCTCCTTTTAAGTTTATTGAATATATTAAATATATAAATAAATATGATTACCCCGGTTACGTATGCTTTACTAATTGTTATAAAATTACAAAGACTCCAAACTAATGACAAGTTTCAAGTCGGTGATCGAAATCACTACCAAGCCTTTTATTTATTTATTTATTTTTAATAAAAACATAATGCTTTTAAATTTTAGGAGGGTATATTTTGTCATTAGATGCTAATTTTGAATCCATTACCCTGTATATTTTTATAGATACGAATTCTATAAGCCATTCCTGATATAAAACGTGTATTGTATTTCATACTTATCTTGTTAGTTTTCGAAAAAATGACAATTGAAAATGTCCAAACGAGCATACATTCTGCAGTTACATGGGAAAACAAAAGGGTCCATATCTAAAAAATATTAGGTTTAAATAAAGATCAAACAAGAATGGTCAGAAAGATAGGCCTAATTTAAATCTAATGTTTAATATGTGTTTAAAATTTTGGAAGTTTCATTATTACAAAAGTTAATTTTCGCTGCACTTCCGGTAAAGCCGGACGTAGTATTATTATAACCTCAGTAGATAGAGCCTTCAAAAAATGTTGAATTAAACATATTATATAGTTATGATATTCATTTGTTTTTCCATATAACCGCATAATGTGCGGTGGTTTGGACATATTCAATCGCCATTTTCTCGAAAATCAAGAAAGATAAGAATAGGACATAAAACAGGTTTTATAATAGATATGTGTTTTAAGATTATCCAGGGTATTCCATTGAAAATATATCAATTTACGCCAGTTTCGCTTAAACCGGAAGTGAGAGACAAATAATGTAATTATATCCTAAATCGCCATCTGATGACACAGTATATCATCCCAAAAGTTAAAGCGTTTAAAATTTTAAAAAAAAAAAAAAAAAAAAAAAAATTTTTTTTTTTTTTTTTATTATATTGTTATGATATTAATTTGTTTTTCCATATACCCGCATAATGTGCGGTGGTTTAGACATATTCAATCGCCATTTTCTCGAAAACCAAGAAAGATAGGTATAGGATATAAAACAGGTTTAATATCAGACATGTGTTTTAGATTATACAGGGTATTCCATTGAAAATATCACAATTTACGCCACCTTCGGTTAAACCGGAAGTGAGAGACAAATGTTATTATGTCCTGAATCGGCATCTGATGACACAGTATATAATCCCAAAAGTTGAAGCGATATGTTTTAATAAAAAAAATTATAAGTCGGTAGTGATTTTGTTGTCCCCTGGTATAGTTTTTTCACGTATTCACCCTCTAAATCTATATACTTTGCCATTATTGTGGGAGTTTCATACTGCCACTTTTATATAAAAATTTTTGGTTGGGAACAAAATTTTAGCTAGGGCCATTGCTTTGGTTCGAGAATAAAATTTCAGGTTATACTTGAACCATTCTCGTATTTTATGAGCGATGCGTTTTAATCACTGCAAATAGAAGGAAGTTCTTGTAGAATCTATAAGCCTTAGATATAATTTCATATAAAAATGTCACAAGTTAGGTCTTTCCCAGTCCAAAACAGAAAAATTGTAAATATGGAGTAATTAAACATTTGAAGAAAAAAACAGTAAATAAGATATAAGATGCTGTTTTTATTGTCCCTGGTATAATATAAAAGTAATTTTTATATCGATATATTTTGTGTATAAGGGTGTTTCAGAATGTTGTAAGGAAAATGTAAAAAGTTCATATATACATGAGTCCGGAAATACTCTGCTTTTATGATACGGGATGTTTAAACTATTTGTCTTTAAAAGTTTATTTTAAATTAAACAAAAACCTATTGAGATACTGAAATAAGTTTTGGTACACCCAAATATATTATTAAAGGTCAGATTTCCATATACAAATATACATTACATATTTATATAATATACCTATGATATTTGCAAAAACTTGTGTTGTTTTGTGTTTAATGTGTTTTTTCCTCTTTCATAATTTCGTTATCATTCCACATAAAGGTATACAATTTGTATGTAAATTCTTATTACCTGTAAAAACATTGAGAGTTATGTCAAATGGTTTCTAACATACTTGATTTTAAAAATCGCCCATTCTAGTACTGACTGACTGACTGATTAAATCATATAGTCTAGGCAACTTTATATTAACTTTTTTACACATTTTTTGAAATGTAGATATTGCTCTTTAATTTTCCTCACAACATTCTGTATCACCCTGTATATTGCTACTTTCGATCAAGGTTATAATTGAGTGAGGTAGATGCAAAGGAGTACAAGTGACTTAATTCCAAAAATTAAATTAAGCGTAAAATACGAAGCTTAATATTAAAAAAGAACTTTTTGGCACAAAGATACAAATGTTTGCCCTTAAAAATGTTTTTATAAACACACACTTAAACAACCTCTTTGTCAAAAAGTTTTTTTGTATAACATTAAGTTTTATATTTTACACTTAATTTAATTTTTTAAAATAAATCACTTGCACCCCTTTGCATCTAACCCACTCAATTGTAATAGTTTAATTAAATGTACTGTTCTTTAATGCTTGTTATAAATATTTGTTTTATGTTAATTTTTACTGACGTATATTTTTATATGTATTTTTAGGTTTAGCTTTTAATTACAAAATAAGTAATTTTTTATCAATGCCGATCGCTAGAATAAATAAATTCTTTAAAATTTTGGATTGGTAATATTTTATATAAATTTTGTTGAATTGGTTTGTTAAATTTTATAAATATGAAATTAGAATACAATATTTTTATATTGAACTATCTTGTTTTACTCTCCCTAAAAACAGTTTGTATATTACCAGGTCACATTTAAGATAATATGGATATACAGGGTGGTCCCTTTAACCTGAAACAGGCGAATAACCGGCATACGGCACAATTTAGAAGAAAATGTTTCAAGTAAAAGTTGTTTGAAATATAGGGGCAAATTTAACGGCATCACTAGTTTGTGACATTGACTACAACGATAGCCTATTTTATTTAAAGCAAAAGCAAAAAATTCATACACGTTTCATCAAAATTATTTAAATATTCCGAATTAGCTTTGCTTATTCCGAGACCATATGACAAAATCTCACTATAAGCTCTTTTCCGACATATGTATGCTGAAACTTAAATTAATCTTTAAATAGGTCCAGTTTTATTCAGGGTGATTTCTAAGTTTAGGTTTTTTTTTAACTGTGTATAAACCTCGTTAAAATAAGCAACTATTTTAATTTTTTTTTCAAAAACCCAAAAATAACAAACCTACATAAATTTACTTGAAAGTGTGTCTAGTGCGGGCCTGGACATAAAAAAATAGTTTATTTTTTATTTACGTTTATGTTTTGTCTTGTTAATCACTCAGTATGAATTAGTCGCATTGCTTTTACCGAACGAAGCTGGGATTAATTTTAATTTTAAATCGCGAGAATGGCACAATCCAAAAACAGTGAATACGTGGATATGTTGCCTATTTATGGAGAGTGTCTGTCGTTAATCTGCGACCGTTGCTTGGAGATTGTACGCGCGACGGTTTCCTTAGCGGGCTTATTCTGGACACAAGAACTTGGGTGATTGGAAGTCAGGTCGGTTTAGGTCAAAAAAAATTGTGGACAACATTGCGGGAAAATTACGTTTAACGTGTCCAAGCACTACAGCCAGAAGACTTCTTGGGCGGTGAGAACTAACTTAAGACAGGACCGTAATCAACACACTAAATGTATGTAAGTTCCTTATTTTTTAGTATTTTGAAAAAGTTGTTTATTATAATGAGTTCTATACAGGGTGCCACAGATTCGAGTGCATGCATGGGGACCTCGGAAACAGTAAGAGATACAAAGTATGGCAAAGTGATTGTGTACTTGAATTGCCCGGGTAACCCGAATTCCGTTTTGTTCACTTTAAAAGGAAATTGCAAAATTCCATGGCACTTTTTAGATTCAAAATCGTTGAGAGTTTTTTACGACGTTTTAGTTGGTAAACCACATCAACTTTATTTTTTTAAATACGGACCTGGATTTTTTATTTAATTTTTTTGAACCCCTTATTATCCCAATTGCAAAAATGTATAACACTTAATATTTATCAACAAATATGGAATGCCCCTATAAGAAATGATGTGCGTTCTTTGTCTAACTCATTGTCTGTTATGAAAAATATGTTTATTTAACAGAAAAATAATAAGTGTTATACACTATTGTAATTGGGATTATAACTGCTTTAAAAAAATGCAATAAACAATTGAATGCCGTATTTAAAAAAATAAAGTTGATGATGGTTTAACGAAAACGAAACGTCGTACGGAAAATCTCACAACGCTGTTGTGTAGAGCTTAAAAAGTGGCCATAAGAAAGTGCTTTTGTTTTTCTATATCTCTTAAATAACGTCAGAAAAAAAGAAAAAGGAAATCGGCAAATTTCGGTTTTTTGCGGGTATCTCCGGAAGTACTCGGATTTTTACTTTCTAAACGGCATGTTGTTAGGCACCTAAATGCGCAACTTTGCAATAATTTAACCGACTTCGTATCTCTTACGGTTTCCGAGATCCCCATGCATGCACTCGAATCTGTGGCACCCTGTATACAGTTAAAAAAAAGCGTCAATTTAGGTATCACACTGTATTGTAATCGAAGGTTTTTGCTATTTAAAGTATCCTTCATGTAAAACAATTATGTTTTATTCTTTAGGTAATTTCGCTTTTACGTGACTTACGCACTTCATTAAATTGATTATTCTGATTGAATGCAAAAACGATTTTTTCTATGATTTCCTATGACAAAATATGTTTCTTAATCTAGATACTTATCGGCAAAAATTAAGATGATAAATAAAAATACGGAACATTATAACACAAATAACTTAAGAAACATCCCTCGTAATATTCGACCACTAGCAACCTTCTATTTCAGCCGAGATCTTCCGAGAATAAGAAAGATCCCGAAACCACCCGAAACGCGCTCAGCTGTCTGGAAAATTCCGAGTCGACTACTAATCGTTCATTGAATGTTGTCAATTTCAATAAAAAGCTAAATTCAGAAAACCTAGGAAAACCATAACTTCATTCGATTTTTTTTATTAACCACCTTCTTTACTCCCTTTTACAACCCTTATGGGTCAGATTACCGAATTGGTAAAGTTAGCCCATTTTGATTGTAATAAAAGTATAACATTAGATATTAGCTTTGGCCCCTTTTATCCCTTTCTAACGAAGAGAAATCACTTAAAAACGGGTCTCTCTCTCTCATTAAGTAGTACACATAAACCAAATTTGAAATATATTATTTTGCTCGAGAGTTTCAACCCAAAAGGACAGATAAGCTCCCAGCTAAACTAATATTGGAAACCTCGTTTTTTATAATCTAGGAACAATACTTTCCTATAGTGAGGAAAGTAAAATTAATAATAAACATACTTTCCCTATTGCAACTTTTCTGTTTCTAGGACCATTTTTGGCCTTTATCTAAATTTCAGTCATACCTAATTTTTTAGGTATGACTCAAGGAATGATTTGTACAATTTAAACCTTAAAATTATATAGGGTGTTCCATTTAAAATATCAAAATTTACGTCACTTCCAATTAAAACCGATAGTGGGGGGAAAGCGTGGCGATGACATGTACGGGGAATGGAAGGGATGATTTTTTTCTAATTAACGAGTTATTGACATCAATGACCTCTGATGTTGACATAAGTTATTTTAAGAAAAAATATATAACTAAATCTTTCATCAAGCCTTTATAAATATCGATGTCTTAGTATAAAAACTTCGTTTTTCCATTTTTTTTTTCAAAAATGACATTTTGTGGTTTTAGATAGAAAATTACGTATATTATATAACATGCTACACAAAATAATTTTGCGCAGTGCTGCTCTCTACAAACAACAACAGAAACCAACTATATCAGCTGCTCCCAAGATTTAGTGGATTTAGTGTGAAGACCTTGTATATCCAAGGAAGATTGGCTGCATTTTTTAAGTGTTCACAGTGTGTTTTCTCACTTCAAAACATTTGTAGATGTTAATTCAAATCCAAAACAAAATTAATATCTTTTTAGGCAAAATAGTGCTGCAAATCAGTTTTTTTGTGTCTCTTGTAAAATTTATATTTTGTGCCTTACAAGGTTTTCATACTTAGCCATCAATATACTATATAAATAGTGTAATGTAATAAATGTATGTATTTGATTTAATCTGAAGAATTTTCTTGTTCTCTTTTAATACTTGTTAGTTTATTTTTTGATTGAACAAAGGGTAGTAACACCTAATTTATAAGTCTTTTTAAATGCTCCCCCATTTTTTCACAATGCGTTTTAGATTTGTTTTATTCATAGCAACAACAGAATTAACATAAAAGTGAAAGTGAGAAGTTTAAATTGGAAAACAGAAAAAGTTAATGATAAATACCTAAATTGCCAAAACATAACAGGAAATAATCTGTCAAACTAGCGTTTATTGCTACTTTTAATAAATATTGGTTTTAGTGGAGCATATAATTAAATAAAATTTTTGTTACTTATAATGAATACGATTTTTTCTGAATCCTACTGAAAAAAATGACACTAACCAGAACAAACTAATAAAGTGACCCCTTAGGAAAATGTTAATTCTGTATCACTTGAAACTATCTTCTTCGCGGCATTACAGGAAGTGACTGAATATTGCCCTGTAGATGTTGTTTGGATGGTTTAAAGATTGTAGACTTTGGACATACACAATGCAATATTTTATTATTATAAATTTAATGAACAAATACATTTGATATTAATCTGAAATTTTCTTTTTTTTATAATACTGTTATTTTATGTTTATTTGATTGAAACAAAAGAGTAGGAAAACCTAATTATAAATTAAATATTTTCTAAATGTTCCTTTTTTAACATTTTTAACAGTTGTTCATAGCACAACGAGGAGAGTAAATAATGTTTTTATCAATGACAAGTTTTAAATGGATAAAATATAAACAAAGTTAGTGTTCCAGACCTACCGCACCAGAAAATTCTAGGAAGTTCGTTGGCCCTATATAAACAGTATGTCGCTGATTCTATAGTAAATATTGATATAAAAGTGTTCGTGCAAATCGAAGTGAAGTATTTTGTGCGCAGTGCCTACAATATACCTAGAGAAATCCTTTTTACCTGTGCGTTTAGCAATTGAAAAAAGAATGTCTCTATTACCATTGTTACTTGCTGACCGGGAACTAACCTGTGGCTGCTCATCCATCAAGAATTTGGACCAGCACTTCTGCTATCCAGACCTGAAGACTATCTTCCAGCCTTTATCAGAAGTGTTCTTTAATAGAACTCCTGAGGTTACTAAATGGCGTTCAAATGATTAGCTCAAGACACGGGTCCACAGTAAATTATGACAAAGATAAGTTTCAAGCTAATTTTGATGTTCAACAATTTAACTGAAATAAGTGTAAGGTAATGGGGACAATGTCTTGACCATCGAGCAAGCATGAGGAAACAAGATCAAATGTCTATTACAAGAACACTTTTGTATAGGTAGTAGTTACCAAGAATATGATGGAAAATTCGAATAAAGTTGTCTTCTGATGGATTGAGACACTGCCCAACCATTGAAAAGTGAGGTAGAGCACAAAGTGTTCTTATTACCAGACTAAGGAGAGCCAGAAGCAACGGTTGTGGAGCAAAAAAAATAGGTCAATTAATTTTAAACTATTTTTATTTAATAGGAAACTTTAAAAACTATGTTATTTAAATAACCAAACTAGTGTATTTTTGATTTTTTAGTTAGTTCTAATGTTAGTTTTTTTCTATTAAAAAAAATTTTTTTTAGTAATTTTGGAAAAAAACAACCTTCAAGAAAACAAATTAGTAGAAAACATCTGGCAACATTGCTTTTAAAAGAAGAAATTCCTAAACAAAACGACATCGTATCATCTTTGTAGGTATTCTTTCTAATATGTTATTGGCCATATTACCTAGTATATTTTATACGGGAAATAAAAAATTATTTTATTTGTGTTATTGTAGTGAAAATTATTTTTTTCCAGACCCTATGGTGTTCTAATATGTAACAAATAAGTGACAAAAAAATTATATCAAAATATTGCTGTTTAAAAATGGAGCTAAAGTTCAGCGAAGCCTTTTTATAGTTTATTTATTACGAAATACACGGCATAAGATAATAAAAATATATTATAAATTAAATATATTCTCGAAATGTACCGCTTTACTTCTCAACATTTTTTGAACAGTTGTTCAAAGCACCGGAGGGGAAAGTAAATATGTTTTTCTTTATCTAATGCACAATGTTAATAAAGGATAAATATATAAACAAAGTTGAGTGTTCCAGACCTACCGCACCAGAAAATTCTAGGAAGTTCGTTGGCCCTATATAAACAGTATCGTCGGCTCGATTCTATAGTAAAATTGATATAAAAGTGTTCGTGCAATTCGAAGTGAAGTATTTTGTGCGAAGTGCCTACAATATACCTAGAGAAATCCTTTTTACCTGTGCGTTATAGGCAATTAAAAGAAGAAATGTCTCTATTACCATTGTTACTTGCTGACCCCTGGGATTACCCTGTGGCTGCTCATCCATCAAGAATTTTGGACCAGCACTTTGGACTATGCCTAGATCCTGAAGACATCTTCCAGCCTTTTAATCTCAACAGTCGTTCTTTAACAAGAACTCCTGCAGGTTACCTGAGAAGCTGGCGTTCAAATGTTGCAGCTCAAGACACCGGGTCCACAGTAAGTTATGACAAAGACAAGTTTCAAGCTAATCTCGATGTTCAACAATTTAAGCCTGAAGAAATAAGTGTGAAGGTAACCGGGGACAATGTCCTGACCATCGAAGGCAAGCATGAGGAGAAGCAAGATCAACATGGTCTTATTTCCAGACACTTTGTTAGAAGGTATGTGTTACCCAAGAATTATGATACGGGAAGAATTGAATCAAAGTTGTCTTCTGATGGAGTGCTGAGCATCACTGCACCAACCATTGAGAAAATGGAGGTAGAGCACAAGAGTATTCCTATTACCCAGACTGGAGAGCCAGCTAAGCAACAGGCTGTGGAGCAAAAAAAATAGGTCAATTAATTTTAAACTATTTTATTTTTAAGGTAAATTTTAAGACTGATGTTATTTTAATATACTTGTATTATTTTTGATTTTTTAGTTACCAAGTGATACTAATTGTTTGTTTCTTTTGTATTTGTAACATTTTTTTAATAAAGTTCTTTTTTTAATAAGTGCTTGTTTTAGTTAAAAAAACAAATTATCTAAAACTATAGAACAACTAAAAAGCAAGAAAAATTATTAATCCAATGCCAGAAATTTTTTAAGAAAAAAGGGGTAAAAATAGATTTTAAAAAATGTTCATTCAGTCATAAGATATTAGCCTAGTACTTAAGTTTTATAGAAGCATTTGTGGTTGTCATAAAGATAAAAATTTAAAACTAATATACAGGGTGTCTCACAATATGTGGGCAATCTCTCGGAAGCTAACAGAAAACCCAAAAATATTATGACAAGTTTCCATAAACTTTTTTTCTACGAGCCATCCCTACGGAGATACAGGTATATAACGGACGCCCCTGGTAATCGTTTTTGTTTAAATAACTTTTAAATAAGATAAATCTTCTTAAAATGAACCCATTAAATCATATTAGGCTTATTTATTTTGCCAGAGATGGACTAGCTCTGACACAATAATAGCAATTTTTTTAACACCCTGTATGAAAAGGCTTAACAATATTATTTTTGAAAAGCTTTAACCTTAAACTAAAAAAAGGTATTCTGATTGACATAGATAAAATCAACTGTTTACGAGAAATAAAATATCATGTTAGGTATTTTTTTTTCATTATAGAAGTTGTTTTCTAACTGTAGGTCAAAATTTAAGGAGGCAATTTATGTGTCCATTTTAAGAGGAAAACTTCATATGAACGTATGTCCTAAACGTCTTAACTTTTGAGATACAGGGTGGTAAATTTTGTTAAAATAAATTATATATTATTAATATCTAAAATACCACTTTTGATATTTTAATGAAATTTGGCATACAAGAAAATGTATCAAGAAGCAATTTTTAGTGTACTACATTTTTTTTATATGCCAAAATAGGCAGGTCAAATTTTGGACGAACGCCACTGGTGGAAATAAAAAAAAATGTGGTACACTAAAAAATGGTTCTTGATACATAGTACATTTGTGCCAAATTTCATTAAAACATCTAAAGTGGTATTACAGATATTAATAATATATAATTTATTTTTAAAACTTTTACCACCCTGTATCTCAAAAGTTAAGACGTTTAGAACATACTTATGTTTATAAGCAGTTTTTTTCTTAAAATGGACTCAAAAATTGCTTTCCTAAATATTAACGTACAATTAAAAAACCCCTGTATAATGTAAAAAAAAAAATACCAACCATGATATTTTATTTCTCATAAATGATTTTTTTGATGTCAATCAAGAATACCTTTTTTTTAGTTTAAGGTTAAAGCTAAAAAAAAATTTGTTAACCTTATCATACAGGGTGTTAAAAATTGCTGTTATTGTGTCAGAGCTAGTCCGCCCCTGGAAAAACTTTTAAGCCAAATATGATTTAATGGGTTCATTTTAAGGAGACTTATCTAGTAACCATCATTTTAAAAAAAAAATATTAAACTACACCTAGTTTTTTAAAAAGTTATTTAAACAAAACGATTTCTAGGGGTGTCCGTTATATACCTGTATCCCCGTAGGGGAGGGTCATAAAAAAAAGTTTATGGGAACTTGTCATAATATTTTTGGGGTTTTCTATTAGTTTCCCGGGGGTTGCCCCCATAGGGACACCCTGTACTTTCTAAAGCAGTAAAGAAGGAACTCTATCTAGAAACCCAGCAAGAAATATAGTGAAGGTGAAAAATACCCTATTAAGCCGGTCCCAGACACTACGTGCATTTGGCGAATGTTGGCGAATATTCGAACACCACTACACCTTCGGCCACCCCCCCACACGCTACTTTATTTAAAAATGCGTCCAGTGACAAATTTTTCCCCGTAGTAGAGAAGCCGAAGTCTTGATTTTCAGTGGCATGGCGTTTCAGTTCAAAATGGACAGTGATGAAGGCAGATGGTTGTCGCTGCTAGTTGTGTGATTTTCAGCAGTTTTTTTATTATTACAAAATAGGAAAAAGGGAAAGAAGAAGATTTAGGCAGGTTTATAAACGTCATCCCTACCAGCCCCCGGGACTTTAAACTTGTTTTGACATTATTAAATAACTGGCGAAACATTGCCATAAAAGGGTCTTTCCTTTTTTCAATTCTACAACTAAGGACTTAAAACGCTAAACTTTTTTTTTAATATTATTCCAGGCATCAGCCACTTTATTTCTATTCTATGACCTGAATCTGGGGTTCCAAATTGCAGGTTCATTTTATATAATTGTATAAACTCTAACGTTAACTTGTTGCTCAATTCCATTTCAGCAAATAATAAACAAATCAACCCGCCACCAATGCAATACACAAGGGTGCGCCAAAGCAAAAATATAAACAAAGCCGTAGCGTCTGGGGCGATGCCGCAGTTAACTACGCGGCACTTCGCCACTCGAGCTTCTTTCATTCGTGCCAGTTTACCGACAGCCTCCTGAAAAAAAGACGAAGTACGAATCTTCGTCGAAGGTAGGACTCCCCTACGCTACGCGAATAATCGAATACCGAATGTTCGCCGAATAAAGTAGTGTCGGGGCCGGCTTTACATTACCACTAAAACCAACAGCATTTAACAACGGTTAGTTTGCTTAAACAGTAATTGATTAAATAAAAAAGTAGCACTAGAATTCCAATGAATTGATAACTGATACCCTCACCATTTTAAAAACTTAAAGAAACTTTCGAAGTGCGTTCTTGGCGACTTTATTTTAATAAAAAAGTTGATTGGCTGGTAGCCTTTTACATTGATTTTAGTAAAAAAATAAAGTCCCAATCATTTGGCAGAACAATCAGTCCAGATCTATTAATTGGGTTTATTTCAAAAAAACTAAAACAAGAAATAAAACTTGCTTTCTTTACTGTTAAAAACATTTCATAGAAAAATATTGATTTTAATTGATATTTTAAAATTTATTTAATATCACTTTTGGGCCTAGTCCCCGGGGGACAGCGAACTAAGTCTTGGTTTTTGTAAATGCAGGGTGCAAGATTTAAAGTTAATAATGGTAATAATAAACAATCTTTTCCAAAGTATGTTTTACCCAAGGACGTTTAAAGGTGTATGGAAGCCCAATGCTATGGCCCATTCGATCAAAAATGTCCAGCCCAGTATGAAAATAACTGCCGACTTGGCCCCGCCGATTCTGGCAATAACAAAATTCCACGAAATAATTTAATGTGTTGCCTATTTTACACACTGATAAACCCAGGGGAAGTTAGCCAACACATTATAATTTTATGAGACCCGGGAGTACCGTTTTTTGGATTGATCAAAACATTCTTATTTTAGTGATTAGTGTTTATTAAATTGTGACTATAATTTTGTGTTTATTGTTTGTTACTTATAATATCGTAACAAATGACTAGAGGTTGTATGGTTTTGTCTTGCAAATCCAAGGGTAACATACCCGTCTTTTTAACTTTAGGTAAGTATTTTTTATATTTAAATTAGGTGCTTCTTATAAGACGTAACGTTGGGGTAACCGAATAAATAATAATATACCAATTATGAATAATAAAAAATGAAAATTTCATAGGAAATATTAGTGAGAAAAGTAAGGAAAATTTTTAACCCATCTTTTGGGATGATTTCCACAATGTTTGTGTATTTCTGTGGATTATTAAAAAGAAATAAGGTTTACATTTAGGTACTTTTATTTCATTTAATAATTTAGTACACTCTTTAAAGGATCAAAATTATTGATTACTGGGCAGACCAGGCAAATTTTAATATAAACAGCCTCTAATTGAATGAAAGGAATCACAATTTTGGGAGGGTTTTTTGGAGCGCATTACAAATCAAAAAAAAATCGGCAATGTTTCGTTTTCGAGTATTCATCATCAAAATTGAAAATCAAACTAACCTTATTTACACTATTGCTCCTTTTTTTTGCTCAAATTTCTTGTTTTTTACACTAAATTGGCACACAATATTTCACACCACCAAAATTTTTTATGTTTTTTTACACTTTTATTTTTACAGCAAATATGGCTGTTCCCTTTTTTGGAATTAAAAAAAAGTTCGCAAACTTAAGGAAAAAAAAGATGTAAAATAAATAAAAATACAAGGTTTTAAAAGGTGTTTACAAAATATCGTGTGTCACTTTAGTGTAAAAATCAAGAATTGTGTACAAAAAAAGGGGGAGAATATAGTGAAAATGAGGTTAGTTTAATTTTCAACTTTGATGATGAAGATCTCGAAACGAAACGTTGGAAAAAAAGATATTTTTTCAGATTTGTAATCAGCCCCCAAAAAAAACCCCTGTATCCAAAAAAAGTTGATCAAAAGGGGAGAGGAGGCAATTTTCGAGACAATACCATTTGTTTAAAAAAAAATTTGGGGATTTTTGGTTTCTTAATCTTTCATTATCAACTTTTAAGCTCGACATACTGTACACACATAATATTTAACGGATACTGTTACAATGGATACCAGGTACCAAAGGTTACCAAATTTTTTTAACCACTGTTATTCTGTCTCATGAATGTTTGTTATTAGTGAAAAGTATATGCCTAAAAAGCAGTTATAAAAATTTTCTTTTTTTTAATGTACAACCAGAATCCTAGGATTAGTTTAAAAACCTTTACATTATCTTTCCCTTCTTTTTTTCACAAATCATACAATGTTTGAAATTTTTTTTAAAAAAAAACGTGTTTTTATTTATTTACAAAGATTTTTGGTAAAAAAAAAAAAAATTCCAAAAAAAATCGACCATTTAAATAGAAGGAAAATAAAGTGGCGCCATCTATTCTTTCCATATTATATCAGATGATATACAATCTAATATTACACAATAATTTTAAATATTCTAAAGTAGTATCCTTTAATAACCAAAAAATTTTGTGCAAAAAATTAAAAAAAAAAATGAATGTTGGGGAAATTTACATTTGATGATGTCAATTTTTTTGATAAAACAAAGAATTTGGAAAAAAAACCCCCCGACCACTATTTTTTGCAAAACCCGGGGGGCCCAAACCCCCTTTCCCGTTTCCCTGCACGCCTGGACAATTTTGTTCTACAGTATTGGGCTTTTTCCTACACCTTTAAACTTCCTTGGTTTTACCTCAAAGTTAAAACACAGGTTAAAACATAAAAAACCTATTACGTTAAAAAAAAAGTGAGCCGCTAAAAATTGGGACAAATTCATTTAAAAAAAACTCAAATACGTCCGTCCTATTTTTTTTTTCATTTTATGCACCAAAAGAAAATCTACAGGTTGTGTCAGAAAGTAGATTTAACATCAAATGTACTTTTTTTTAAAATGAAACATTGTTCCCTTTTTAAAATTAATTTTGAGTTTTGTGACAAAAAAATTTTACTTAATTTATATAGATCCCAAACCCTCTCTAACTGTTTAGGAGAAAAAGGACATAATATGTAATTCAATTTAAAAAAAAAGGGACATACCATACCAAACGGTATAGCTTACTTTAAGTAGTAAAAGGCGGTATTATTAGAGAAAGGAAGGTATTATGGAATACTGCAGGTAATTTGGAATACCTGTTTCTTAAAACCACTAGCTCCATCTATCCAAAAAAACCCCTAATTAGGTGGGAAAAGCCAATTTATGGCATAAAGAAGCAACCGGTTTTTATATTACTCAGTTTGGCTGTGACATTCGACAATACGCACATGTGCATTTGCAAATTTTTTTTTAAAAAATTTTTGAATCCTCATTTATTTAAGTCATCCTTCAAAAAAAAGGTTTTGTTTGTTCTAAGTGCTTAATTAGGGAAAGTATAAGGTATGTTGGTGTATATATTTTTTTATTGGGGGGTTTAATTTGATATATTTTTTTGATGTTTTTTAAAATACTGCAATTTTGGAATTTGGGGAAAAAATAGGTAAAGGAATTTGGGGAAAATTCCAAAATACCTTCAATTTTTAGACTCAAAAAAAAAAAGACTTGGCAAATATTTTTTTTTTTTTTTTTTTTTTAAGATATGCCATTGCTTAAGGCGCGTAGAATACGAAGGAAGTGGGACCCCCCCCGATATGTCAAATGCAATTGGGCCCGTTCGTGGAAAAAGGAGGGGGTACTTAAAGTTTCCCCCGGCAATTCAAGGTGCCACGTTCGACGCTCTTTAGATTGGTAGGTGAGCAAAATACCCCATAGAAGACCTATTTTAAACCAATTGACTTTTAAAAATTTTTTAAAAAAATTTTGAGTCCATGCTAGTAGACTACGCCCTTAACATGGAGAGCAAATTTATGGTTTGACCCAAAGTAACCTGCAAAAAAAGGCTTATCAGCTGGCTGAAAAAAAAAACATTCCAAATCCCTTTACTAATAAAGCTGCAGGCAGATATTGGTTAAAGGTTTTTTTTCAAAAAAACAAAAATTTGACTGTGCGTAAGCCAACAGGCACATCATATGCTAGAGCTCATGGTTTTCCCCCGGAACGCATAACTGAGTTTTACGACATTCGGACAAGGTCTATGACGAAACAAAATTTTCAGCAGATGGGGATATTCAATGTTGATGAACGGGCCCCTCGATCGTACAAAGCAAACATCCGAAGATTATAGCGCGCCGAGGCAAGAAGCAAATTCCCGCCATGACATCTGCAGAAAGGGTTCGCTTATTACCGTTGTCGCATTATGAGTCCTGCAGGAATATTTGTGCCCCCACTCGTTATATTCCCCAGAAAAATATGGCAGATGCACTCATGAGGGAACCCCGGGGATCCATAGGTCGAGCGATCCTTCCGGCTGGTTTCAAACATTTTAAAGAATGTTTTCGCCATTTCATTGACTTTACAAAACCATCAAAAAAATCACTAATCGTGGAAGAAAAGCATCAAAATCTGCGATTATATCAAGTTCTCCATATAAAAGAAAACTGGAGGAGGCAGACAAAAATAAAGCAAAGAAAGTGAGACGAAATTTGAGTGACACAGAAAGCCCCAAAAAATATAAAGTCACCAAAAATGTGCCAAAGAGAAAGGGAAAATCTAAAGCATCCAAAAAGGAAGAGATAGACTCTGAAATAAGCGCAAGTTACAGATCTGTCTCCTCAGATGACATAGAATTGTTTGAGGAACCAAAAGCGCCCACTGGAGAGGATGTAGTGTTTCTTTTGCAACGGGAAGTTCAGTGAAGATGTAAGAGGAGAAAACTGGGTTATGTGCATCATGTGTGAACAATGGTACACTAAATGTGGGGGATATGAACCGGAGTGTACATTTGCGATTATTGCAAGTAATAAGCTAGTTGATTTATATTTTTATATTTTTATTTAGTTTTCGTTCGTTTATTTGTGATTTTTAGGTAAGTTTTAGCCGAATGTGTAAGGATAAATGCAGGATTATGAATACATATTCCATAATACCTGCACGTTGCCTCGATGGGCCCAAAAAAACAAGCCAAAATGCACATTTTTTATTACATTGTAAATATTTTTTGTTCTGTTCATTAGAATGTTATGTTCTTTCGTACTTTTTGAAAATATATGTTTTGATTTGTCTTCAATGTAATTGGACCTATAATTGAATTTTGACAATTTTTTAAGTAAATGGTATTCCATAATACCTTCCTTTCCTCTATTTATAAATTGGTAAATAATACTTACATTCATTTGTAATACCCCTAGTGTTAAAATTATTCCCGGTAAATTTTTTTTGTTGTGAAAATTATCCTGAGTCGAAGGCGAGCATCACTGCACATGTGCAAATTAATTTTAACACGTGGAGTATTCGGTAAGAAAATTTTACATTTTCGTCCATTAATTAATCTAAAAAAGAAACTTACTATGAAGTTTTAACAGATGCTGTAACGTCAAACCTTAAATGAGCTAAAATAGCAAAAATATTTCCTATAAATTAAGTTCTGTCAATTTGACGCTGCAAGACGTCCTCGTATTTGCAGCGAAGTTCGGTTGTTTCTTATTTTTGGCCAAAGAATCTCCCATTAAGTAATTTTATATGATGTTAAGGGTTACCCCATATAATTCGCTGTACACTTGTACAATTACTCTTACCTATTTTTTTTTTTTTTTTATTTTAAACAAATTTTTACAATTAATTTTACTTACTGTAGATCTTGTAATTCAGTTCTTTAATATTTGGCAAATAAGTTACTTGAGTTCCGTTTTATTTCCATATTAAACAAAACTTTTTCGTTTTTTAACTTTAAAGTATACTAATTGACATGAGCCATGAATTAAAAATAATAAATTTTCTTGTTTTACCTTTTAGTACAGTAAATGAAGGGACAAAGCTGTAAATAAATCTGTACAGTTTTCCCTTGGGGCGCAATTTTGGGTCTTCGGGGATGCTTTCACACAAAAAAAGGGGTTTTTCAACATTAACAGGTATGAAAGGGCTCTCAAGGCCCGAAAAAATGGGTTTCCCCTAATATCTGCCAAAAATATGAATTGGAGGATTTTTGTTCAGGGCAAAAAAAAGAAGATCGCCTTATAATCTCAAAAATGGTTTTTATAATCTTTTTCGAAAAATCGTTAGTTTTCGAGATACTGGACCCAAAAATCCCCTTTTTCAGCTGCCGCTCTACCACTAGAATGGGGTATCTTCATGGATTCACTTATAAGCGGGCGGACGAATTGTTCCATCGTGCAATAATGTATTTTTTAATCATTCAAAGTTCACGGAAAAGCCCGTACCTATCATTGCATATGAGATTTAGGTCCATTCTGTTTTTCTAGAATTTAAATAAAAGGGTCAAAGTTTTTTTTTTTCACAATATTTTAAGAGTATCTCATTAATTTATTGATACTTTTTTTAAAAAATTGTTTGTTGTTAACATTTGTTTTTATAATGAGACCCTAGCAAGTGTTTAATGATCCCAGAAAATTTCCTTCACCATATTTTGGCAGATATTCGCGGAAACGTCGAATCGGATAAACTATTTCTCGCTTGAAAGCATCGGCGAAGACCTAAGAATTGCGCCACAAATGAAAACTGTACATATTTATTTACAGCAGAGGTTCCCAAACTTATTTTGTGTAACGCCCACTTTGAAAATCAGTTATTTTGTGGCGCCCCCATTTTTTTTTTGTCACCTTAAAAATCTCAATAACATATTAGTCTCGCCTGGTATTTTATTAAACCTATATTCTAAACGACACTTTTCTTACCAGAAAGAGCAGTGTTAATGCAACTTTACAATATTAAGAGTTTTTTTATTCAAAATTATCAACATTGAGCAATAATAATTCAACTTTCAAAAATTAGGTGGAAAGTTCGAATTTTTTTTACTGAATAACCCCCTTTGATTTTTTAAAATTTGAAAATTTTCCATTCGCAACCGATTCACTTTATTATGATGCCGGGGGGACTCGGTGGTTTTTGGGGAATTCCACAAAAAATGTGATAGTTATTTTAAATAAAAAAAGGGGAGGATTTTTTTTTTTTTAGGTATAATTTTTTTTTAAAAAAAATAAATTTTAAATAAATTTTTAAAAAAAACTATAATCAATAAAACCAAAAAAATTAAATTTTAAGTCTTTGTTCAAAAGCATAGTTAAAAACAAAGAAAAACAGTTCTTTTAATTGCCAAATAGGTATATAGCCAAAACTCCCCTAAAAACCGACAATACGCATAAATTGTTTGCCTAATACACCCTGGTAATAAAAAACAAAATCGAAATATAACACCCCGCCCCCCACTTGTCAAGTCGTAGCAAAAAAACGACCGTTTTCCCCGTCATAAAAGCCGGGGAATCTTCGAGTTCGAGTCCATTCTGACTTAGTGCCCTTTTTGAACGAAACGAATAAAAAATAGCTTGTTTTTCATCGCAGAGCGATCGGGGGAAGGGGAAAAAAAGATTCGAATCAGGGAATTAATTTTTTAACAGTGCACTGATTGGTTTTTTTTTTAACAAATCGCCCCGAACGACACACCTCTAGTCACGTCAGTCGCCGGACGGCCCGGAGCCGCGGCTGTGTATTTGGGCCCCCGCACTCCGCAAACACGGACCGACGAACGTTGACGGACTAAAATACAGGATTGCCCCATAAATCGTACAATATTTGTTCGCGCCAAACGTGAATTATAATTAAACCTTCTAAGTTTAACTTTATTTTTTTTTTAATTTTACTAGATTGGGGCATAAAAATCCCGCGTTCGGCAAGTGCTCTGCTTGACCGCAACAATATATACATATTTTTAACACGTGTCTTCGGAGGTGGGCACCTCCCCCGGAAAATTGAAGACACGAATATCTTACAGTGTTGAAAACCCTTACTAAATATCTTAACATATAAATAGCGTTGTGAACGCATTGAAAATATTAAATATTTAATATATTTTTAATTTTTTTTTATACAATAAAATAAAAAAAAAATATGAACCAAAAAAATGGATGTTGTGTAGTGTAGGTTTTTTAAATTTTAGTGAATTCTAAAATATGAAGTAGCTGAAGTTACAAATCACCCATTCCCCCCCCCCCCCAAAACACGTCAACGCCCCCCAATTTTTTCGGGGTCCCTTTCCCCCTCTAGGACCCCAGCGCCCACAAGGGGGCGTTATCGCCCACTTTGAGAAAGACTGATTTACAGCTTTGGGTATTCCCCGGGCTTCAGTTACTAAGCTATAGAGGGGGTCAATTTTTTTAAACTAAATATGTCTTTTTTTTCTAAAACAGTTAGAGATAGAGGTATAGGGTATGCTACATGAATAAAGGGGACGATTTTGTTGAAGAATTTGGGAAAACTTTTTTTTTAAAAAGTCAATACCTGTTCCCCAAATGAATGTATCCCAAATTTTAACGGTTACATACTTTAGAAACTGTTTATTATAATTATAACCATATTATTATTGGGAAATTTAAAATTTCTAAAGTATGTAGAAACTGTTTATTATAATTATAACCATATTATTATTAAGTAACTTTCAATCCTGCACCCAGCATTTATTTAAAAAGAAATGCTGTTTTATGGTAAACTATAGATAAAAAACCTGTCTCCGCCAGGCGAGAGACAATATTGGGGGCCCCCGTCTCCGTAAGACGCCTTCCGGGGGGCTAACGGTGAAAAAAAAATTTTGCTCCTATTTTTTTTTCCCCGGGGGGAAAATTAAAAAAAAAAAGGGGTTCGAGGGGTTTAGCCACTGCCAAAGACTACCACTGTGCCAAATTTCATGATTTTCACTCAAGCCATAACTTCAGAATCACGTGGACAGATAAATAAAATATATATATATATATATATATATATATATATATATATATATATATATATATATATATATATATATATATATATATATATATATATATATATATACCTACCTACATATAAATATATCCACATTAGCAAAAATTTATATATATATATATATATATATATATATATATATATATATATATATATATATATATATATATATATATATATATATATATATATATATATATATATATATATATATATATATATATATATATATATATATATATATATATATATATATATATATATATATATATAGATTAATGGTCCCGCCAAATGATTGATTTTTTTAAAATTCTAAATTCAATCTTAAACGCTACCAAATAATTAATTTTATTATTTAAATAAAGTCGCCAAAAACGCTTTCATTGAACTTCGAAAGTTTTTTTAGGTTTTTGAAATCGGTAGGAATAAAAATCAGTTGTCAATTGGTTGAAATTTTAGCGCTACTTTTTTTCATTCTATCAACTAAAATGTAAGAACAATAATCGTTGCTGAATTTAACAAAAATGTTAAGTTGATTTTAGTCGTGATAAGAGTTTACATGTTATCAAAGTTTACCCTTTAATAAATCATCCATCTTTTTGCAATATGGACTCTCTGATTGAGTGCGAAAACGAATTTTTCTATGTTCACCCCACTCTATGGTTCACCCATGATAAGGGGTGTTTCTTAATCTAGATCACTCATCAACAAAAACTATTAAAATAAAAAGATAAAAGGTTTACAATTTAAATAACTTATTTTATCCTTGTAATGAACCTGATTTTAGCGGAGATCTACGAGAATAAATAAAGATCCCGAACCCACCCGAAACACGCTAAAAGTGTCTCGAAAATTGAGCCGATTATTTTCGTTTCATTGAATGTTGTTTATCTTTTGAAAAAAAAGTAGGTTAAATTTTAGAAAACCTGTAATAAACCAAATTTCAAATATTATATTATTTATTATTATGACCCCACAGGACAGATAAGGTGTCAGCGAAAATGAAATTGAAACCCCATTTTTTGTAATCTAGAAACAATACTCGCCCCATAGAAAAGGAAAAGTAAAAAAATAATAAAAAAACATAATTTCAAATTGCATTTTTTCTATTTTTGGGAACTATGCTTAATGAAATTGGATTACAACAAAATAACTAACGAGCATTTTATTTTCTTGAAAAAAAACAGATCGCTTTTAAATTTAAGGATAGCAAAATGTCATCAGATGCGTTTTTTTGGTAGCATTATATGCCTATCACTTCCGGTTTAACCGAAATTGCGTAACAAAACAAATTCTTATTTGCTTAAAGTAAAGTATTATGTTTTTTCTTAAACTTTGGCTATTAAGATTGATGAGTGTTACTATGCCTAATTAAGCAAATAGCGAAATTTATAGGTTAGCTGTACTAGAACTGTAAACAAACAAACCTTATAGTCTTAACTAAAAAAAATGTAACGAAAAATTTGGGTTTTACGTTACGGGTTTTATGAGTAGGGGATATAAAAAAAAACAAAAAGTCAGGGCCGTCGCAAGAAAAAAAATGTGGTGAGGGGTCAGAAAGTTTAAGTCAATTTACTAGTCTAAAATTAATTGAACAAAAAAACACAAATAAATATAGGTAGCCAACTTTAATTTATAAATAATCATACTCATTCAAATGCCTAGGCAAATTGTAAAATTTAAGGATTTGAAAGGAAATGTTTTTTTTTTAGGAAATTTTAAAAAAACCCAAGGGGGGGTCGACGACACCCCTGGCCCCCCCTCGCCGGCGGCCTGCAAAAGTATATTCTAACTTGATAAGAAAACAATTATTTTTCATTCTAAAAGAATGATCTTAAAAATTAAATTGTATTGATAGTTTACTTACCGGGTCCGGTGACGTTTTTTGTCCAGATTAATTTATTAATATTTTTGTATGACGTTACATATAAGCAGTTTTTTTTTTTTGCAAAATACGAAATGTTGGAGTCAAACGATTGGCTAATTGACGTTTGAGGCAGTTGTTTGCCCCTAAATATGCCCCCGGTAAGTTATTTATTGTAACATTGCCTTTTCCGCTTGTCTTTTTTAGTAAGTTCATCGTTTTTGGGAAAAAACACTATAATCATCCGGATTTAAATTTAATTTTTTTGCTTCTTCCGCAAGTACATTAAAGGGTAATTTTTTTTAATCTCTGAAAAATCGTTACATTTACTTTTTTTATTAAGATTTAGTAAGTACCAGCAATAATGAAAAAATATAAAACGTTATATAACATATACACGTTTCTATCATTTTTCAGGAAACACATTTAGAAATGGATTTTGCCGTCCTAAGCCAAAAAACAGAACACACTAAGAATCTAAGGCGGCGATTACACTGAATAAGAATTCGTACAAAAATTTATTCCTACGAATTCGTAGTATTTCATACGATTTCATCCTACAAAAATTCACGTTTATATGCGAGTGGTTATATGATCCGTTCGTACGAATTGGTACAAATTCGTACGAAGTTTTCATACGACCAAAATAATTTGATTTTCTTCCGTTGTTTGTACGAACGAATTCATTTGACGGTGGTGGTGGTATGTAGTTTAGTGCACGTGGTAAAAGATTGTGAAAACTGATTGTTTTAAACCAAGAAAGGTTGAATCAAATCAGTAAATACTATCATAATATATAGGGATTTGATAAAAAAAATATTCATTAACCCAACAACTTCGGCTATTTTCCAGTAATAGAAGTTTTAATAAGGGGAATGTTTCAAAAATATAACTGATATCGGATTCATGCCCCCCAAAATATGATGTTCAGAACTAAACTAACTCAGAATCGCGCAGAATGTCCCGCATCCAGTGTAAACAGTTTGGTAGTATAACAAATTTTCGTAAGAATTCATCCGGTAACCGCCTTAATATAATGTATGACTTTTTAGGTAAATAAACTAATTTATACAGTTACTATTGTACTTTTATTCCTTCATGAAAGCATTAAGCTAATATGTTTTTTTTTTAATTTGTATCCTGTAACTTTAAACACTTGTATACCGAAAATCTTTTGCTAAAAAACACTGCTCTAGAATTTAGATGTATTACAGGGTTCATTTGCTGTTTAAATTGCCCCGTCTATGTTTTAGTAGCACAAGTACAGCCTACTCGGAATAATATAAATTGCCTTTTAAAAGGACAGTGGCAAAATATGTAGTAACTTTTATAGGCCTTTTCATCACAATTTTTTTGCGTAGGTCAGTATCCGCTATTTTTTTCGTACTGTTTTTTGTAAACAAGCATGTAAAAGAGCCTGTAAACACATAATTAAAATAAAAATACTAAAGAAAGTATAGTTATTGAAGAAAAAAATACGAAAATAAAGAAAAAGTGGCTTAATTAGCAAATAGGTTTTTAATCGATTATTATAATGATATCAGTACGAAAAGGAACGAAGAAGCGGTGTTGTTATGGAGTATGTAAGAGTGGGTACACGCTATATATCATTTTTAAAAACCATACAATTTAATCAATATAACAATTGTATATATGTGGTAGGCCTAATTAGAATAAAATTATAGATACTTTTTTTATAGTAAAGAAGAAATGATGCCTAACCTGTCAATCAGCTCACCCTTTTTTCCCTTTTTTAAAAACGTCCATGACATTTTTTTTTAAACCCCCTAATTAATAAAAATATTCTAAATAACACAAAATATCATCTCCCAGTCACTAAATATCTAATACCGATAAAATATTCAGTTTATGCATAAAAATTCTATAAAAATAGAAATGCAAAGCAGAAACCGAACTGCTTATTTACCTGGGATTTTACGCGGAACACCTTTCTGGGTCCGCATTTCTTTTAAATCTCAAGCCCCGATATAGACCTAAAATAATACCTTAAAAAATCCCGGTATTAATAATTAATTTAACAATTAAGTCAATAAGAATGCTAATTTTTGATTAAAATGGGCGTTTTGCGTGGAAAAAAGGGGAGTGGTCAGAAGTTACTGACTGCTTTGAAATTTTGAATAGTCGAAATTTTTTCACGCGAAAACGTGCACATGTAGTGTGGGAAAATCCACGATTCTGAGAAAACTATTGAAGGAATTTTCATTTAGTTTTCACTATAAGTTAGCCCCGGACCATTCACACATTTTAAAACTTAAATAAGGTCCTAGGGTTATAAATAAATTTAATATTTAATAATTCATGGGAAAAATATCCCGTAAAAAATGCCTCCTGCGCGGAAAAACCGCTGGGAAAATTTTATATGATAAGGGATTTTATTGGGGTTAGGTTTATATTAAAGGGACTTATGAAACGCGTGTTTTAGTACTAGAATCACGGCATAGGATTAATTGGGTCGCGAATAAATTAGAAATTAAGGGTCGCGACGCATAAAAAAATAGTCGGTTTTTTCGATTTCGAGAAGAGCAACCGAAAGTCGCGATGCAGGGTGACTCAGGCGGCTCGTGATTGGTCAGAAGCTAAAACTACGCAGTTAGGAATTAGGAGAGTGAATAAAAGCCAAGGGTTTTTTACAGAAGACAAGAGATCATTATCAGCTTTCGTCCACGACACTTCGCGTTATTTTTTAAAAGATCTCTCGACTCCCTGTCATCCGGAGACGGGCTTCAAGTCGATCGGTGCGCCTGTTAATTGCCTGTAATATTCCCAGCACTTGCACCGCTGGGTAAAGAGGGATTAGCACTTGTGTATCGGATATTCCGTGCCAAAAGCCAGTGTGGTATTTGACGGAATTGCCTTTACTGAAGAAGTGGGATAATTAAGAAAAATTCTCGCGGCGCGTTTTTAGTGGAAATTCGGTTAAAAAGGTACAGGAAAGTCCGCGGAGTACTAGTGACTGCCTACGTCAGTACTCAGGAGTTGGGATAGCGCGCTATCGCTCCATAGGTAAAAGCTTTCCTTCTTGATCCGAAAATTAAATTTTCCGAGCCCCTACGAAATCTAGCTGTTCCATGCATTGATGGCCAGTCCGAGAAAGTAGTTTGGGATAAGACCTTTAAAAAACTGAAAATTAGAAAAACCGCCCTATGCAGAAATTAATTTCTTAATTTGCAAGATTCATTGTAATTTGCTCCAGACCTTCAGTTGGGATCCGGCCTGCACGCACCGAAATCAAGTTTAAAAAATTAGAGACTTTAAGATTTTTGCTGATTTAGTGTTTTTAATATTAAAAGCCGTGCTAAGTCCAAGAGCAATTTTCTTTTTAAATATTTATGTTTTCCTGATTGGACTTTTTAATTAGATCTCTTCAAAAAATTAAACTCGTGGAAAAAGCTCATTTCCTAACTTCTATTTTTGTAAATATATTTGTAAACCTTTAATAAGGTATTATCAGCATAATATTTGCAATTTTTGTAATTAGCCATTTTTGTGCTAATTTTAAAATTAAATGTTAGGATAATAGTTTAATAGTTTTAAGTATTAATTTTGTAAATTTTATGAAAATTAAAAGCCCTTTTTGATTTTTGTATTTGAACCTTGTTTTGCTAAATTTGTAAAAATTTGGAAAAATTGGTTTATTCAAATTTTGAAAAATTAAGTTTTTAAATTTTAATGAATGCACTGAATTAATTGCTTCTTAATTAGAAAAACTATTTTTATTTTTCTTTTGATCCTAGACTGATCTGGGAAGAAAAATTTGTTATCTATAAGTATAACCAATTTTCCAGATAGCATTTTGCTTTTAATTTTCTAAGTTTAGATTTTATTTTTTGGAAACTGTAAAATAATCACAAAAAAATAATTAATCAGCTAAAGACTTATTAGTCTTGATTAATAAACTCAGACTAAATAAAAGTGAAGGGAAAGTGAAAAACATTAGTGAAAACCGCCAAATAAACTTTTGTGAGTGAAAAACTTTTAAAATAGCACAGTAGGACTTTAGGTGCTTTTATAAAAACAGATAGGCATTTAGCAAACTTAATTTGTTAAACAAAATAAAATTAAATTAATTAGTTTTTAGGAAAACTTTGTAAACTATAATTTTAGTTTTTATAAAACTTGTAAAGAGCTCTTAAAAACGACTGACAATTTTCCTATTTCCCTAAAATTTTCTAAGTGCCAATTCTACTCCCTTTTTAATTTTCAATAAATTTTCTTTTTATTAATTTTCCAAAAATGGAAAATTTTAATTCTAAAAGCATGCACCCTCCTACTTCTGAAGCTGAATTAGCTCATGAAAAATATTTTCCGACCGGCACACATCGCCCTCTATTTTCATCAAGTCACATTAATGGGGCGGTGAACACTCATTCTGGTTCACCGGGAGGAAGGCGGGTTTTCCCCTCATCCTACGGGATGAATGTGACTTCCCTTGACCATACTAATGACAGTTCAAATTTACTGTATAATAATATTAGTGATTTAGCCAATAAAAACAAAATAGGTTTTAGGAACGAGGCATCCACGCGGGATAGAAACCAAACAGGGGAAATTAAAAATTCGGGAAGCGGAGATGAAGTGCTCCGCCCCGGATTCAATAGACCGGGCAAAGTAGCGGATAAAGTAAGGTTTTTTGAAACCTTATCAGAAGCTACGTCCAGTTTAAGTGGTATTTTGCCGCTTAGGCCCGCTACCCCCGTGTCTCTAAATTCAGATCAGGATACCAGGCTGCATTTTATGCGTGATATGCCTAGGCGGGAACAAGCCTATCAAAACATATCGGAACGCGTATACGGGCAAAATAGGTCAATTAATTTTAAACTATTTTTTTTAATAAGGTAAATTTCAAGACTGATGTTAAATTAATATACTTGTATTATTTTTTGTTTTTTAGTTACCAAATAATACTAATTGTTTGTTTTTTTTTTGGATTTAAGAATATTTAATAAAGTTATTTAAACAAAAAATGCTTGTTTTATTTAAAAAAAATTGAAAACTAATTTAAAAAATATATATATGTATCTGGAACTATAGAACGACTAAAAAGGAAAACAAATAATTATTAGAATGTTAAATATTTTGTAAGAAAAAAAAGGGGTAAAAATAGATTTAAAAAAAATATTTGTTCGTTAATAAAATATTAAACTAGTACTTAAATTTTATACAAGCCTTAGTGGTTGATAAAAAAAGATAAAAATTTAAAAGTAATTAATTTCACAGCATTTTCTTTGTAAAGAAGGAGCTCTGTCTAGAAACTCCAGCGAGAGAAAAAGATGATAGATTTATTGTGCTCTCTTTCTCCAACCATTCGGCAAGGCTGCCTTTAGTAGGTATATACCCCGATGACTAATCAGCACCCAGAGTAAGAGGAAAAGGAGTTAGACTACATGTCAACAAGGGTGTAGCTATAGGATTTTAAATTTTATTTTTATCTAAAAAGTGACACATGGCATCCAAACCAAATAAATACTAGATGCTATTGGCCCTAAAAGAAACACTTTGGTAAAGAAATTTTCTATTTAGGAATTTGCGAAAAATGTTTTTTTTAAACATTAGCCTTAAGGAGCGCTCAATTTAGTTCGAAGTCCTATTGCGAACTAGTTCCTTCTTTTAGTTCGCTAGCTCTTTTGCACGACTCATAGAGAGTGCTCTACGATCGAGAATTTTTTTTTGTTTTTCAACATTTCAGAAGACAATTAAAAAAAACATAAAAAATTCTTGTATACGTTATTGAGATCTGGTGTAAAAGCAATAGTTTATCAGTCGGTCGATATTACAGCGTCACTCCATAATAAAGCAGATGTCAGTAAAATAAATTGTACATGATTCGTTCACGCCGAGGCCAGTATCAAACACTTTCGCATCGCTTGCCGTTCTGCCATTAACTGACTCTGCTCAGTCACATAACCAGCTGAAATGGGTGCCCCACGGTCCCCTTAACTTTTGGGCGTAGATTTTCTGTACTTAATGATCCCCGCGGGCCTGAAGTTGACATTTGACAAATATTTTGTTTATTGCCTATTTATTTTCGTTGTTTGTAGTTTCAAATACTAATTTGATAAACTATGTAAAAAACGAAGTTTTTCAACAATGGTGTTTGAATTGTGATATTAAACGATGTACTAAATTTCCAAGAAAATGTAGAAACAGTGACTTTTTTATTACTTGGCGGCCATTTTTGAGATTTATTTATCTTTTTTATTGTTCTGTTATTTTTAAGAAGAACTGTTTTTGACGAGATGAATAATCTACATTTTTTCAAAAGGCTCAAATTAACGAAACCAATAGTTAGTTACTTGGAGCAAATCGAAGATTAGCTAGTTTAAACATGACAAGTTTGTATTAGCTTTTAAATTCTAAGTATTTACTTGTAAATTAGAAATATTTAAATTTGTTCATATAAAATAATAAGTTTTTTTAAATAATGTATTTGTGTTTATATTTGTTGACAATAATTATTCCCCTTCCATGGCCGTAAAGAAAGGCGTCCTTGATCTTTTTTCCATATTGTTATTAATTTTACAACAAAAATAACAAATTAACTACTGAGCTGGGATTCTGTAAAATATAAGGAAAGAGAATGTCAAAATGGGGATCACTTGTCTTTGTTGCCCTTACAGGTAACTTATAAGTTTGTCATTGTTTGAAAGAGATAGGAAAAGGAATGTCAAAAATTTGCTTACAGATCAATTTTTGATTTATTATATCGCCTAAAATAAAATAAAGTTTTATCATTTGCCAAAGAGTCAAGTCGGATTACTTCTATCATTTGGGTGAACGACACACCACAGACAGCGACTCTGATTCACACAAGCAAAAGGAAAGATCTAATATCAGTTAATTCTGACATTCGCGTTGTAAAAGGCCAACAATAAAAGAACGATGTGGAACGTTGCCATCTTTCTAAGTAAATTAGTTAAGTTGCAATAAAATCTAATGGTGAAAGCGAAAACAATTTAGGTTACCCTTAATTTTAAGAGCTCCTTCATAAAGGTCTACTTTGTGCAACCGGCAAGAGTAGTCTTGGGATTGTTAAACTTTTAAAATCTCACTAACGTATATAATATTATTACGAACAAATCCCAGCAATTTATGGCCGGTTGCAATCAGTGCATCTTAAGTAGACCTTTATTAAGGAGCTCTTAAAATTAAGGGTCACTTTAAATTGTTTTCGCTAAGACTACTTAGAAAGATGGCAACGTTGCATCGTTCTTCTTTTTTATTATTGGCCTTTACAACGCGAATAATCAGAATTAACTGATATTAGATCTTTCCTTTTCTAGCTTGTGTGTCATTTAAATGATAGAAGTAATCCGACTTGAATCTTTGTAAATAATTAAAACTTTAATTTTTTTTTATTTTATAGACATTATAATACAAAAGCAGTAGTTAGTTTGTGATTTTTTGTTGTAAAATTAATAACAATATGGAAAAAAAAAGATCAAGGGCGCCTTTCTTTACGGCCATGGAAAGGGAATAATTATTGTCAATATGAAATATAAACACAAATACATCATTTAAAAAAAAAAACCTTTATTATTTTATATGAACAAATTAAATATTCCTAATTTACAAGTAAATACTTAAAAATTTAAAAGCTAATACAAACTTGTCATGTTTAAACTAAAGCTCATCATCTTCGATTTGCTCAAGTAAGTTGAGCACTGTTGGGTTTCGTTAATTTGAACCTTTTTGAAAATGTAAGATTATCCATTTCGTCAAAAACAGTTCTTTTTAAAATAACAAAACAATGTCCAAAAGAATAAAAAAAGGTAAATAAATCAAAAATTGCCATAAGTAATAAAAATTCACTGTTTCTACATTTTTCTTGGAAATCTAATTTACATCGCATTTATAATATCACAATCCAAAACACCATTGTTTAAAAACTTGGTTTTTACATAATTCTTATCAAATTAATTATTTGAAACTACCGAAACCTGGGACCGAAACTACAAACAAACGAAAAATAAATAAACAATAAACAAAATATTTGTCAAATGTCAACTTCAAATTACTTAAGGGATCATTATACAGAAAATCCTACACTTAAAGTTAAGGGACCATTAAGGACCAATTTCAGCTGGAAAAGAAACATTTGAATCTTAAGGGCAGTTAATGCTTAAGAACAACTTAAGTGTCGCAAAAAGTGGGGTTGGTGCAACCGGCCATTTTAAAGAGTAAGTTGAGTTTAATACATGCAAATACGTATAATATACCTATTCAAGTCGTAATTACAACCCTGGCTGGTGTACGGCGCTTAAAAGCAGCCAAGCCAAAAGTTAAGAAAAAGAAGAATGGCAACACTGTAAGAACATAACCTCTTTTTTTAAGTTACGAACATCTTACATAAAAATAATAAATATGAACCAGAGTCTAAGAATCTCCAGATCAGTTTATTCAACATTTAAAGCTAATTTTCAACCATATTTAAGTTGCAGAATTTGTCTTCGAAGTCGAGTTCGAAATATATCTGTTTCAGCTGTTCATTGTAATGATGTCCCAACCGAAAAGACCGTAGAAAAGCAGACAGAATCCGGTGCAGAAATATTTAGAAATAAATTACTAAATGGGCCAAATTTAAAAGACTTTTTTAAAGTAGAACATTTAAAGCAACAAGATCATTTGCCAGATGACCAGGTTTGTCAGCTATTATGAGCTTTCCTATTCGATTTAAAGTGAACCATAAAATACATTAGATGTTCAACATTAACCAGAAACAAACGAAAGGGTTAAATATTGAGTTATTTCATTTTTCCCTGTTTTCTTTTTTTTATCCTATGGAGGGTTTCATTGCTTGTAGTGTATATGGAAATTAAGTAATATCTGGTCGAGTATGTGGTAAAACTTAGTCTCAATATCCCGTCCAGATCTCTGTTTAAAAATTTGTAGGCGATACCATACAAGAATAGTACCTTACTTATATTTGAAAATAAGTCGTCACTCCAGAATAATAGTAAGACAACTAAAAAAGGTCAGTTTTGATATATTGGGCATTTTAATACTAAAATTAGCATATTTGGAAAACCCTTAGAGTCATATAACTGAATTTTATTGCATTTTATAAGTATTTATTTATTATTATTAAATTCTTTATTTAGCAAATTTTTTAGCTAATCAATAATTTACATAGACAAATAAAATATAGTTAAAAAAAAATATTTTTTAGTGCAAAAAAAAATTTGTTGTCTTGTATTATAGGAATGTATGGCACGATTATAAGGAAGGAGCATTACCCAGTTTAATTTTAAATATAAACACTAAAATACAAAATATTCCAAAACTGGCAACCATTGTAACCACTGATGCATTAGCCTAATTGTAGTATATTTAGAGCAGCACAATATCAGTCTTAGCCCTATTTTGTAATTTTTAAAATTTATTTAATTCATTTCGATTTTGCATACTTATCTATACATATAGAACGTTTCACGAGGGTTTGTACTTTCGTCATCAATGACGTCATGACTTGAAAAAAGGGTTGTCGTAGCTAATTCATATAAATGCAATGCTGTTCACATTTTTAATTAAAGTGTGTTTCAAAGGCTTTTAGAGCACGTTCAGAATTGTTTTCTAATAAAATTTTAATTCACCATGATCCGATTGCACCAATAAAATTTTTAATTTCCTTAAGGTAAAGCTAAGCTTAAATCAAAAAAATCTGATTGGACCAGCGTTATCAGCGGATTCAAGTTTTCGCTTTATCTCAAAGCTCAAAATATTTAGACTTAACGTTATTCCTGTCTCAATTTTTGTTGATTTTCTTGTGTTTCTCATGATGAAAGACCATCGAAATGCCCGGATTTTTAGAAAATTTGTGTTTTAGTCGGCATAGTGGAACAAGTAATTACCAGAATATAACATTTCTAGAAAGATTTAATTTTTTTAAAGCTAACAATGTTAAGACTTATCTTATATATAAAGTTTATTTTAAATACTTGCAGCAAAACACTGCGTAAATTTATTTCTAATGATGTGCTCATGAATCTTATAAAGAGGGCGTCCATGAGAGCATTGAATTGCAGTTGTTGTGGCTGCTTTATAATCCTCATTGTTTCTGATCCCATGCGAACTTATCTTTTTGACTTGAGGTAATGCTGACTACCAGGGCATCAGCTACTCTCTACAACATGCAAAAAAATAGATAGAAATTACATTTTAATATGTATACCAATAACAACCACAAGAATAAACAAATCTACTTTATCTCTAGAACTGCAGTAAGTGGTAACAGGTTAATTCCTGCATCTCTCCTGTGAAATAGTCAATAAGGTTTAAAATTATATTTTGTTCAATTCTCTCTGAATACCGCCGAGGCATTTTTACACAATAAAAATACGAAAATAAAATAAAATCTGACGTTACTTTTGACAAAACAATTTTTTTTGACAAGTTTGAAAATGACATAATTTCATAACCCATATTTTAGGATATTATTATTGTAGCTTTAAAAATCAGCAGTTTTTGACCTTTTTAATTTGTTAAAACGTAAGGTAATTGATGACGAAAGTACAAACCCTCGTGAAACGAAGTATATATATATATATATATATATATATATATATATATATATATATATATATATATATATATATATATATATATATATATATATATATATATATATATATATATATATATATATATATATATATATATATATATATATATATATATATATATATATATATATATATATATATATATATATATATATATATATATATATATATATATATATATATATATATATATATATATATATATATATATATATATATATATATATATATATATATATATATATATATATATATATATATATATATATATATATATATATATATATATATATATATATAATTTGCTAATGTGGATATATTTATATGTAGGTAGGTATATATATTTATTTGTCTGTCTACGTGATTCTGAAGTTATGGCTTGAGCTAAAATCATGAAATTTGCACAGTGGTAGTCTTTAGCAGTGGCTAGAACCTAACGAAGCCTGCTTGAATTTCGCCTCCCTGAGACAACAATAGGAGCAAAAGGTGTTTTACCGCTAGCCTTACGGAGACAGAGGCTACTTAATATTGTCTCTCGCCTGGCGGAGACAGGCTTTTCAGCTAGTATAAAATAGTTGCACAATAATTAAAATGTGGTAGTATTATTGTATTATATATTATGAGTTTTGACCAAAGAGGGAGAAAAGATGAATATCATGAAAAATAGTTTATAAAATTGCTTAACTTAAAAACAACAAAATTTGCATGATCTTTAAATCTTTTCTTCTTCTTCTTCTTCTTCTTCCTGGGATCTGTCTTTTACTACCAAAGGCAGTTTCTGCCTAACCTCCCATTGTCTTTTATACCAATTCTCCCATTAGTCTTGCTCTTCTACAAGTCTGTATAACCCCGAGACTGGTTGGTTGATATATTCCTGTAGGCTCATTTTCGTTTTTTTTTTTTTTTTTAATCTTTATCACAGCTCACGAAGGATTATTATATATGTATATTATATCCTACGGATTATATATACATATATAGACCAAAGTACCGTGAGTGCCGGGTTTTCCGGTGTTTAACCCATTTCTTCCAGTTGTTCCGTCAACGTTGTCCAAGCACTGAAACATGCAAATATTGCATTTCACAGCACCTTAGACAACGCGGTAGTACCACCACGGACGTTATTTTTAAATAACTACTACCTAAAAGTGTCTCCTCCGGCACTGGTAATCGAACCCGGATCGACGGGCCCGCGGTCCGAAACTCTGACCACTACGCTACCGGAGACACCACCGCAACGCAACACCGGTTGCCCAAATAATGCCTGTCTTTTGTGATTTAACACTTCACATTCACACAGTATGTGGTAGGCTGTTTCTTCCCCCTCCTCGCACATTCTGCAACTTTGGGCCCCTTATGAAGCTTTTTCCATTTCTTACTATACTAAGGTTCTCCAGTATTCTTCGTGTTTGTTTTGGATTCACTCCCTGGTTTACCCTCGTGCTGTGGTTTTGGTCACTCCCAACTTTTTAAATCTTAGTTTAACATCTACTATAACGTCTAGATATTTAATTTTTGTAACTTGTTCAATGTTACTACCTCCAATTTAAATAGAGAGTTTGTTTCTAGTGAAGTATGTTTTAAATCTCTCGGTGGCTATTAACATATATTTACTTTTAGTTGCCTTAATACTTAGTAGATTTACACTTAAATTGTTCCCATTAATTTTTACCCTTTGTCTCCTGTCCTTTAAGTAGTGGTCAAACCACTTTAAGAATAGTCCCTCGCAGACCGATATTATACAGGGTGTAAAAAGTATGATGCTCATAATTTTAATGGGCGATAGTGGAGCTCAAAACAAGTCGAAAAGCTCATATAAAATATGTGTCAAAACTTGACAGATTTTTGTCTAAACTATGTCAAAGTTTAAACTTTGAAAGCAATTATTTTTGAAAACCAGAAACTTTTGTCTTGTTCGCTTATCAGTAGATTTATTTGCTAATAAAATATACTAAGTTTCAAATGTTTTAATCTACAAAATAAAAAAAAAAATAATACTAATAATAATTTTTCCCCCAGTTAAAAATGTAAAAAACAATTGGCAACGGAGCACCTAGCTAGAAGCCTTGTGTTTGTGTAGTCAGTTGTAAATGAGTATGTGTTAAACGGCCGTGACAGTTTTGGTTGTTTTTAAATCGGGAAAATGCCGATATATTATAAGTTTACTACTGTAGTGTTCAAGAGTTTTGAAAACGAGATGCACAGAGAAATCGTATTCTTCAAGTAAAATAAAAGTGCTGTTTTAAACATAATAATTTGTGCTCTAAAAATGAATATTTAGCCTTTGTGGTGAGTACAATTATTTTTCATCACAAAATAACTAAACAATAATGTATTGTTTTTTACATAAATTTAATTTCAAAATAATTATCAAAATAAATTGTAAAAAGTAATTTTTATTATTTGTATATAAATAAACATCTTCTTAAAAAAAGTGTAAATATGCAAAACTCGCAAAAAAGGTCGACTCGCTTCAATGAAACAGGCGCGGTGTTGCCAATTTTTTTAAACTTTGAAAGGCCATATTTTGAAAACAGTTAACTTTTGACCTATATGTTTTTGGCTTTTTCAACTTGTTTTGAGCTCCACTATCGCCCATTAAAATCGTGAGCACACCCTGTATATTATAATGTAGACATTTTTATTATTATTAAATTTTTATTTAGCAAATATTTCAGCTAATGAATAATTTACATAGGCAAACAGAATATAGTTAAAATGAATTACAATACATGCTTAGAGCTATTAAAACTAATGAAATTGGTAGTCACAGCCACACACACACCATTTAAAAATGTAAGTCACAAACGTAATAAATAAAAATTAAAAAATAACAACTAACAAAAGCATAATAGTCTAAAAATCCGTCATATTAAAAAAATACATAAAAAAGTCAAAAATACATAAAATCACTAAAAATTAAATAAAATTATAAAATACAATAAAAACACACAAAAAAAGGAAAAATATAATTTAGGTTCAGCAAAGCAAATCTCAAAACAACAAAAAACAAATAAACAAAAATAAGACAAGCAGCTAATATACATCAAGATACCACGATCTATAGTTTTAAAAGCCTGTTGTAAATCCAGAAAAACTGCCAGCGTCATATTTCCACAAATTATTTTACTTTCCATTCATCCCCAAAATACACCAGGGCTTTAACCCGACGGGTTTTGATAAATCATTATTAATTCAATAAAACGGTTGGCCAAACATTTTTCTCTAATTTTTTTTCCCACTGAAGGAAAATTATTAATTGGTAAAATTTTCCCGTTCTACAAAATTATTTTTTTTGCCCAGGCAGACAGTGGAGATTTAAAATTTTAAAGGGAAAAACCCTCTATTCTAAAATAAATTTAATTTTGGATAGATCAATGTACATACTAAAATGTTTTATTTTTTGTTTTTACAAAAAGTATTTATAATTTGTCTCACTCTTATACCAAAAAGACGATTACACAAAAATAAATGACTTCGTTTTTTATTTAGGATGACCATGTTTTACACAAAAAAAAACCTTGTTTACAATTTAACCTTTTTTTGTGTAAGTTGTTTTAGTATTTTAACAAAATCGTAAAGAGAACATAAAAATTATATTTAGATGGTAAATTTTTATCAAAAAAATACATAATTTTTATTAAAGAAAAAAAATTAATTAACATCATCAGGAATATTTTAGACTTAGGGTTTTTAAAAAAAGAATTAGAGGCTTTATTACCAATGAATTTGTAAAAAAATGCTGCATTCCTATAGGTCTAAAACTTTTTATTGCCCAAAATTATGATTATCTAGATATTATTGACGATGTGGTATTCATTTGGTATGTGCGTTAATAAAGTAAAGTTTCCTTTTTTTAAAGGATTTTTATTTCTTTAACAGCGTCATTTTAATAACTTTCTTTACAGTATATAAGATCTAAGCAACTTCAAAATGAAGACAACTGAAAATGATTTCTTAAAGTTTTGGTGTAATACGAAAACATTTCCAAATGTCTTTGTATAATTCTCTGGAAGATAAAATTTTGCCAACTCTGTTAAACATATTTAATGTTAGATCTGTATTATTCTGAACTTAAGCAAAATTATACCGAGACAAACTCTTGTAGGAGGGTAACGTGTTTCTGCTGTAAGGCTCACTGATTGCCTGTCTCAGAAATCTTTGAGGCAGGCCCTTTTTTTCGCTTTTCCACTTGTTAATGAGTTACGCCTATTTTAAGGAGGGGCATAGCTCGGGTCCTGCGGGACTTTTTCGGATGCAAAGGAGAGCTATTCGGATTGCAAAGGAATGCTTTTGTAAACCATAAGGTACTTACTCTGCCATCACTTTTCATATTAGAAAATCCTATCTTTGTCGAACAGCATCTCAAAGAATACACCCGACATAAAGAGGTACACTCCCACAATACGCGCAATTCTTAGAGTTTGGTGCCTGCTCTTTGGCGTCTAAAGAGGTGTCAGGGATGGTCCAGGATATTGGGTCATTTTATTTAATAATTACCTTCGTGTCCAGCTAAAATCCACTCAGACAGGAGTACAAAAAAAAAAAAAAAAGATTTCCTTTATCAGTCTACCATTATAATAAATTTTTGGATTACCGTTTTTAATATGTTGTTTGTCTACGCTAAAGTGTAGTTACGCTGTTTTACTTGCGTAATTTTGATTAACCTTTTTTTCTTTGTCTTAGTAAAGCCACATTTTTTAGTTTTTATTTATTTTTTTGTTGCTCTTACTTACTGACTTGTGTAAATACTTATTATTGTTATTTTGATAACAAATAGCATTTCATCTTTTCCAGTATATTTTAGAAAGAATACAAAAAAACCTTATCAGTATATCAAAAAAAAAATAAAATTTTAAGTTGTCTTATTATTATTCTGAAACGACGAAGCATATGAATTTTGGTTAGTAACACACTTCTTGTTTTACCATAATTTATATTGTATGCAAAAACATATTGTATGTTTAGTAACCATAAACTTTATTTTACTTTATTAGAAAATATTTTCAAACTGAAAAAATCATAACTTTTGATTCATTGGCTTTTACAAAAAAAAAATAACAATATACTTGATTTCATTCTTGGTCTACTGGCTCTTACTCATTTTGTATAAGTATTTAATTTTATTTAGGTGGTTCCTTACCTAACGCAATCTCTGTCCCATCAAACAAAAAGGAAAGTATATTTTGATGTATATGGATGCCAGATGAATGTTAATGATACAGAGATAGTTTGGGCGATTTTAAAAGAAAATAATTTTGAAAGGACCGAAGATTTAGTTGACGCTGATGTAGTGCTTATAGGTATTTTTTTTAAAATTTAAAATCTAGAGTATTTATGGCTTCCTACCAGACAATCAGGTTAAAAAGATTAAAATCATGATATTAATCAGTATGATTTTTTTAAATCATGTTTAATTTAGAAAAGAGTTTTAAAATTTGAACACTTAAAATGTATGTGCATACAAAATAAAACCCAGACGCATTTTATTTAGTTTTATTTATTACTTTTTATAATAACGAAAAAAACAATTGGCCATTACAAAAATAAAAATGTTAAAAAAATTTAAAATTTAACTAAAAAAAACCCCTTTCAATAAAATACTTAATTTAAAAAAAAAAAATTATATAAAATCCCAAGTGTTATAATGCTTAAATAGAAATACTAGTTTAGCTGCTTTTATCACTGCTAAGTCTGTTTTTTATATCTGAATGTACGAGTCCATAAGTAGAAAACATCCTTTCGATGCACAGGCTCACAAAACACAAATCACTATAGGGAGCAATTTGCCTATTCTAAAACATCTGAGATCTGCCACTGTACTGCTGTTACATTTTTGATTATTTCCTCTGAAAACAGATTTTTTGTGAAAAGTGTCTGAATTAGCTTCCAAAACTTAATTAGTCATGGTAATAATCCTGTGTCTGAAAAATTTTTTGGAAATAATGTCTAAAACATCTCTTTTTTTCTTCAGCTAGAAAGGTATTTGTTTTTTGTTTATTGTAAGATCCAAAATATACGCATAAAAGTTCCTAAATAATTGATATTGACGCAAGCTTCTTTCTTCTTCAAATTCAAAACTGTCAAAAAAAAAGAGTAATTTTTTCCCCATATGCATGCTGCTTAAAATAAAATGCCCCTTTTTTGTTGCATTGAATCCAGTGCTATGGGAAATTGGTTTTAGCAACTGTAGGAAATCTTAGCCATCTTTTAATACAGATATCTAAAACTTTTTTAAAATCACTGGATCAATTTGATCTTATGCTCTTCATATTAATAAAAATTTTGGCCACTTGCTTACATAGATCTCAAGAAATTTGAAAGTGTATTCCATTTAACACCCTTGAGGTAAGACCAATTTTTGCTGCCTTTTTCTTTATACCGAGCATTTGGCAAATGGGTATTTCTAAAGTATTTTATAATATGTACCATATTTTTCTTTACTGCGATGCTGCTAATTTTTGGAGAGCAAACTAAGTAAGTGTGCTGAACAACCATATGTAATTATGGGGAAATTTGGGACGACTTGGAAATTTTTTTTTCTTCATACTGACCATGTTGTTTGCATTATCTGTAAAATACTGGTAATTTTACAGTTATATTCAGTTTTTGCACTTATTTATTAAGAAGCCAATTTGGCAAGATAGTCAACTGTATGGGTATGACCAGATGTATCTATGCTTTCTAAAAGAACACTGTTTCCATCCCCTGCAGTCAAACGACACATACTATCGTCTCATTATGTATATAGGCCCATCCATCTAAGGACATGCAAACAGATTGTCCAGATAACTTATTAAAACAATTAGATTTTTGTTCTTTAAATATTAAATTCAAGAGTGTTGATAATAACTGAAATCTACATGGATGAAGGTAACCAGGCCTTTTGAACCTCCTTATTTTCTAAAGTTCAAAAACTGCATTTTCTTTGAGGCTTTGCCATTTTCTGTCCAATTATTTTTTTTTATTTTATCCTATTCTCACAACAAAAGAATCTACACCACCTACATTTCCCCCTTTTTACAGTTATTTTTTCCCTTCTTTTTCTTTCCCAACTAGATTACTCTGGCTAGTTCCAGACTGTGACTGACAAACACCATGAAGAGTTCAAGACCACTGCGGGTATCACTAGTTCCCAATGACTTTAGTCTGTCCACTAGGCGTTGCAATTCTTTACAACACTTTTTACATACTGCTCTAACAACCTAGTTTGCCCACCACTTTCTTTTTTATAAAATGCCGCAAATAGTAAATCCTTTCTGCCCCGCCTTGTCATGAGTCCAAATATGCCTTTATGTTAATTTGTTTATTGATCAGGTAAATTTAAATTTTTGGTAAAAATTTGTGTACTGACTAGATATGTTTGATTTTAAATTCTGTTTATCACATTTTAATAATTCAAATAGGTTGAGATATTATCATAGTTAAGTAATAATTAAATTTTTTAGTTACCTGTGCAATTAGAGATAGTGCTGAAGAAAAATATGGGGTAGACTGGATTATATTCGAGGTATTAAAAAAAAAAAAGACGGAAGGACCGACCTTCCCTAAAGTTGGAATATTGGGCTGTATGGCGAAAAAACTTAAAGAAAAAGTATTGGAAAAAGATCGGACTGTTGGGTGTTGTGGCTGGACCAGATGCCTATCGAGATTTTTCCAAGGTACTAACCTTTACTTTTCAAACCATTCAAAACATAATAAAACATTTAAATACAAAAATCTTAAGTTTTATTGTCTTTATTTTTTCATTTGGGATACAAAGTTTCAGTTAGTAATGTATCTAAAATCATTTTCAAGTATAACAACGAGGTTATTACATACATTCTGGTTGTTTAGAATTTTTTCAGCTTTGGTTAACTTTTTTTTTCCCTTTCCCGTGGGTTTCTTTATCAATAACTAGGGTAAACCCTTCCCGCCAGGCGAGAGACAATATTATAGCCTCTGTTCCCCGTAAGACGCCTTCCGTACTCTAACGGTAAAAACACTTTTTTTCTCCATTTTTTCCCGGGGCGAAATTCAAAAACGGGCTTTGTTAGGTTCTAGCCACTGCTAAAGACTACCACTGTGCCAAATTTCATGATTTTAGCTCAAGCCATAACTTCAAATCACTGGACAGACAAAAAAATATATAATAAAATAAAAATATAATTAAAAAATATATAAAATAATTTTTTTTAATTATAAATTAAAAAAAAATTTAAATTTATAATTCCATACAGTTTATTTATTAAAAAAACCCGGGGGGGAAATTTAATCCCCTTTCTGTTCCTCCTATTTATAAAAAGATCTGAAGCAATTAATTTTTTTTAGGAGACAATGCATCTTTAAGGGGGGGGATAGCTGTAGCCTTAAATTCTTTATTTTTTTTTTTTTTTTTTTTAATTTAAAGATTCATTATATATTTTAAAATTCTGAGGCCTGGTTTGAAGTTCCAAATATTAAAACAATATAATTTTTTATGTTATTTTAAGTATTTAAAATGATGGATGTACAGGGTGGGCATTTTATTAGGTTCTATACATAATTTCTCAGAAACTGCACACTTTGAGAAAAAAAGTTTGGACAAAAGTTTCTTGGAATAATTTATGCTTTTATTTAATTCCACTTTCACATATACAGGGTGTTCATCATAAATGGCACAATCTATATATTATTATATATTTTTCAAGATAGCGCCTCCAAAGACAAGTTCAACAGATATATAACAGTATGGGTCTGTGTCGCGACGTTTCGATTTATTTGAAGATTCTTTAATTTTTGACCTATTTTTAAATTATTACAAGTACGGTAAATATTCCTTAAAATTTGTTCACGGGAAGAAACTTTTTCAACGATATATCAAACGCTGGGTCTGCGAATCACCGTTTCGGAAGTTGCTTTGATGATTGTCAGAGTTTTTTTCTTTTTTTCAACCACATTACATCCTGTATACTTAATATTATGAATCAATACAATAAATTTGGCTTAAGATGAGTTAACCAAATATTCTATATTATTAATTTATAATTTAAAGTATACAGGGTGTAGTGTAGTTGGAAAAGAAAAATATGATTTTTCTGAAGACAATCATCTATAAGTTTGAAACGGTGACCTGCAGACCCATGTTGTTATACATCGTTGAAAAGGTCTTTAATTTTTTATATAGATTTGGTATTATATACAGGGGTGGCATTTAAAAACTGAAGAAATTTTACGATAGACAAAACTTGGCAACACTGTAACATTTTTAAAAATAAAAAAAAAAAAATTGCCAGCTAATATAGGATTAAATAGGCTTTTAATTCTCTTTACGTGAACAAATTTAAAAAAGGAATATTTACCGTATTTGTATTAATTTAAAATAGGTCAAAAATTTAAGAAAAACTTCAATTAATCCGAAACGTCGCGACACAGACCCATACTGTTATATATCGTTAAACTTGTCTTTGGAGGTGCTATCTAAATATATAATAATATTTAGGGTGTCCCATTTAAAATAAGTAAGTGAACACCGGTGGCCAAATACAATGAACACCCTGTATATGTGAAAGTGGAATTAATTAAAAGCATAAATTATTCCAAGAAACTTTTTTCCGAACTTTTTTTCTCAAAAGTCTGCAGTTTATAATTTTATTTCTAAAATGTATAGGCAATTCTTCCAGGAAGGTCGCAGCGAGACTTCTTATTCGGCGAGCATCGTAGCATTGTATCTAGTGATTTGGAAACCAAAATCAAAATTCTGTGTGTTTATTAATGTCATAATTCCTAGATGAACCTTTAAAAAATTAGTAAAAAAACTCGCGGCATTAAATACTTGGAAAAAATGAAATGAATTTTGGGCCGAATTTTTCCATTGTTTTTGCTTTGATAAAATTATTTTTTCACAAAATTTTCGGAAATTTGTAGGTTCATATAGAAAATAATATCATTAAAAAGATGTGTGCAAAATTTCAGAGGGATCGATCAATAACTTTTTGAGTTATCATTTACGCCAATTTGAAAAATATGGTTTTGAGAAAAACAGGTTTAAAGTTTGAATACAGTTACAACCAACACCAAGTAGAAAATGGGATTTTATAGAATTTGTCTAATGAAAGTATATCGATGATATCATTTTCATATTTACTGACCATTTCCTACATTTTTTGTCTAAAAACGTTTTGTTCTATCAAAATAAAGCGGTGGGGAAGTTCAATTGTTTTTTTTTAAACAAAACCAAGATTTCTCCTGTTTCTTTTGACTGATTTTAGCAAACTTAGGCTCTTATGAAAGAGCATAATTTTGGTAACTTACAAAACGCTTATTTGGTTTTGAATTTTGATGATATTGCTCTGGAATCTGTGGGAGCCATTTTAATGATTTAGGTGTTATCTTTGACAGGGAATTAAATTTAATTAACATGTGGATAGTATTGTGTTGAGGTTTTAGAATGTTGGGATTTTTAAAGAGAAATTGTAATCATATAAACAACACAAAAGTAATAAAATTACTCTATAATAGTTTAGTCAGGAGCATTTTTGAATATAATAGTGTAATTTGGGCACCATTTTACAATTGTTATGTAAATAGGTTGAAACGCGTCCAAAATAAATTTGTAAAATTTTTACTTTATAAGTACAGATTTCCTGTCAAAATTTAAGCCACCAAACAAGATTGTTGTTAGCAGGGATGTCAAGTCTGAGTGCAGGCGAAAAAGAGCCTTATTGCTTTTTATGCATAAAATTGTAAATGGTATAATTAACTGTCCTGTTCTATTAGGAAAAAATAAACCTTAGGAGAAAGTCGGCACACACCAGATCTAGACACTTCTTTTCAGCGAACAAATTATGGAATGACGGCGTTTGTTGATAGGTTAATTATAAATACAATAACAATTACTTAGCCATAGATTTGTTTTGTGAAGGCTAAACAGAGACATTAAAAAGAAGCACATAGGAAGTGTAATTTTGTATTTCGTAGATTTTTTTGTTTTTGAGCGTTTTTTACATTTTATATATTTAACTTTATATTTTAATTTATTTTAAATATGTGTTTTTTTTTAATTAGTGTGTATATATATATATATATATATATATATATATATATATATATATATATATATATATATATATATATATATATATATATATATATATATATATATATATATATATATTGTTTTGTTTATGTTGTACTATTTGGAATTATTTTATTCTGTAATGTACTGACAAATAAATAAATAAAAAAAAAAACCCCTAACGATATACTTTGAGACAGACTATACAAATTCCCGAATATTTAAACCTTTGTGCCTTTGTACGATTTTTTAATTTGTATTTGGTTTTTATATTTTTTTGAATAACCCCCTTAAACGAACTAAATACAAGTCCAATGGTCTTTTCCCAAATTTGTACTAAATTTTGAAACCCTGTATTTTACTTCTTTTTTTTAACATTTCAGGCTGTTAGCTCTACCGAAAATAATCAGAAATCAGTAAATGTTTATTATCCTTGACGAAACTTACGCTGATATCACCCGTAAGACTTAACGAAAATTTATATCTCTTTTGTGTCTATAATGTGGATGTGATAATATGTGTACATCCCTGCATAGTGCCATTTAAAGGGGGGAAGAGAGATCAAGCCCCATAAGTTCGACCCTAAGGATAGAACACTTATCTAAAAAGGGGAGTTAAAAAGTAACGTTATTAGGTAATAAAAAATATATACGCACTCTTTTTGATTTTTTGTTTTATCGGATGCAGGGAAAATAATTTTCATATGATTCGTTTAAAGATTTAGTCCAATCATTAAAGCAAAAAAGGTTCTTTTTGTAATTAAGTTAACAGATAGTTGACTGCGCCATGACTTCTGGAATAACCTTGGGATTACCAAAATTAAAAATCTAACCATTTTTTTCGGGTAATTTTTTTAAACAATAATTATTAAAAAAAGGGTCTTTTTCGTTTTTTTTTAATATAAATAAAAAGTACTGGCTATATCACTTAACTTATAAAAGCCCTTTTTTAGAGAATTCAAAACCTACAAAATGGTTTTTGAAAAATCTCGATGATTATTTTCCCCAAACCAACAGTAAATGGATGGATAATGAATATGCTCTCTAAATGAGTAACAGAAATAAAGGCTGACGATTTAAGGTCAGGAGCAAGGTAACAAAAGGCTGTCCGCAGGGGGGGAGTACTCTCACCCTTACTATGGAACATGGTTCTAGACAGCCTCTTGCGACCCCTTTATACACGATAGCATAGCGGATGACTTGGTATTTTGCTAACAGGCAAATTCCTGAATGTAATCTGCGATAAATGCAACATGCCCTTAGAAAGTTGGAACAGTGGTGCGTTGAACACGCTCTATCTGTAAACCCCTGAAAACAGAAAGGGTTCTGCAAAGAAAAAGAAACTAGGAACCACCCGTTCTTTTCAATACAAAACTGAGCTTCTAACAGAGGTCAAATACCTTGGTATTACCTTTGACAGTAAGCTAACGTGGAATTCTCAATTTTGGGGAACAGAATAAAGAAAGCATATATTGTTTTGATCAATGCCGAGAACCATAGGAAAGACTTGGGGATTCTCTCCAAAGTAGCCCATTGGATCTACACGGCCATAATAAGACCCATGGTAACTTACGGTTCCATAGTGTGGGGGTCCAAAACAGAACAGATCACGGCAAAACATGCTAGATCAAATTCAAAGAATAGCATGTTTAAACATCCAGGTGCTATAAAAGGGCTACACCGACTAGAGCTATGGAGGTGATATTGAATCTCACCCCCCCTTTATATATTTGTAAGGGAAGCGGCTTTAAAGACTCTAACAGCCTCCGCATGGTCGGTCTAGCCCCTAATGTAGGCACTGGCTCAACTGGACGACGCCCCGTGGCGGATGTTACAGGGGAAAACCCCAAATTTTACAGGAAGAGCGGACTCAGTTGCAGCAAGGTTCGTTTTCAATAAACCCTACACAATCAACATAAGAGGGAACAATACCAATAAAAGGCGAGTCTAAAGGAACCATTAGCCTGTACACTGACGGTCAAAACCAAGGTGGGCACAGGCTTTGCATATACTCACCAACCATAAACCTGAAAATCGGATGGACAATGGGCGCCAAAACCCCGCGTGCTTCAATCCGAACTGACAGCCATAACCATAGCGGCTTACGAAAAGCCACAACATCGCCAACCATAGATCTGTATTTATACAGACAGTAGGCAAGCATTACTAGCCCTGAAAAGACCACGAATTACTTCGGGACTAGTACTAGAATGTCATCAAGCCCTGACTAACATCTCTTTAAATAATGTGGCAACCAGCCTGGATCAAGGGACATGACATATCTAAGGTAATCATACCGCTGACTTGCTGGCCAGGCGGTGGACGGAAACTAGGGTCCCGTCCCCACCACTGGACTGACAACAACAGCGATTAAAGACATCATTAAAGAATACTCCCATCGACTGTTTAAAGGGAAATGGGATGATACTACAAACTGCAATTTTGGAAAATAATGCTGGGCTATCCAGACAAGTCAATAGCGAAAAAAAAACCTTATGATGTCCAGAAGGAAAACCCCCGGGAAAACTAACGGGCGTTCTAACTGGCCACTGCGGCTAAAAGAGGACACCTATTTAAACTGGGTCTAACGAACACAGGATTATGTAGAGGCTGTGAACAAGAAGATGGACCGCGGCACATTCTTTGCGATTGTCCCGCCCTCACATTCGAACGGAACTCCATGCTCAAGAACTGGCCATTATGGCCGGAAAAAAGGGGAAATTTCCCCATAAAGACGTCGTCAACTATTTTAAATTAATAGGTTGGACGAAGCAGTGAATCTCCCGCCTACAAGAGAAAGCACAAAGGACCTACTGAGGTCTAGGTGCAGTGGTATATTACCACCCTCTGAACATTCAGATCAGATCAGATCATTAAAGCAAAAAAAGGTCATTTTCGTAATTAATGTTAACAGATATCTGACTGCGCCACGACTTCTGGAATAACCTGTAGATTACCAAAATTAAAAATCTAACCATTTGTTTTTCAGGTAATTTTTTTAAACAATGATTATTAAAAAAAAGGTTTTTTTTAATATAACAAAAAGTACTGGCTATATCACTTAACCTTTTAAACCCCGGGCTGCCACCCACCGGGAAAGGGGAAAAAGGAGAGACACTTTTAAATTTTCGTGGGTGCCCTCCATGGTCGACTTTAGAAAATTTTCGGTTGTTATTATGTTAGTATTGATAGGTTAAAATTTATTTTTAACAATTTTAAAACATAAATATAAAATTAAAAGAATTATACAATTTTTTTTGTAAGCCTTTTAATCTTAACTTTAAAAAAGCCGTTTTTAAAATTTTTTAAATTTCCGGAACAAATTTCCCTAAATTTACGGCACTTGAAAATATTCTAAAATTTGTTTAAATATGGATTAATAAAATTAATTTGCAAAAATTTTCATCTTTTCGCATCAAAAATTTTTAAAAATTGTTTGTCTTTCCCCAAAATTGCGAATAGAAAATTAAGGGGAAGATACCAAAATTTTTGAAAAAGGCCCCCCTGGTTTTAAGCGGTTTTTCCGGCTTTTCCGGTGAAAAGGGTTTGATCGAAATTTTAAATTCCTAAAACGGTTTTTTAAAGGGGAATTTTTGATTTTAACCCAAGTACTTTTTTTTTATATTAAAAAAAAAAGGCCCTTTAATAATAATTTGTTTAAAAAATTTTCCCCTGAAACAAAATTGGGTTGGGAATTTTTGTTTTAGTAAATCTGCAGGTTATTCTAAAGTCAGGGAAAAGGTTTCCCAGATATTTGTTAAAAATTATTTTAAAAAAAATTATTAATGATTGGTTATTATTTAGAAAAATTTTAAAAACATCATTTTTTTTTTTTTTATTTTTGCAATAAACATATATTTAAGTACACACACACAGAAAATTTCTAGTCAGTCAGGCAAATATTATGAAGTTACACGCACATTACCTATATTTTATTTTTACTATATGAAAAGTGCTTTTGAAATCTTAAACGCGCATTTTTTAAACCTTTTTAAAGTCGGTGTGCAAGATTTCTCGGAAACGGCTTAACCGATCAGTCTCGAATTTTAACAAAAGCTTTTTAAGTATATTTTTTAGTAATTAATCTAAGGTTGTTTTTTACGATAAATATTTATTCATTATATGAACAATTTAGAGCTTCAATTTTTATAAAAAAAAAAACGATTTTTTATTTTTTGAGAAACCCATTTTATCCAAATAATACTATATTGCTCATTTCTTTGATTAAATACAAAATAATAATATATAATATCGAAGGATTTTTTTTTTTATTTTGGATGATCCAGCCATGAGATTTCGGTCACCGCAAGACGTTTTTTTTAGAGGTACTACCGGAGATCAGCTATAGCAGCTTCGAAAATAATTATTTTGACGACTAAAAAATGTTAAAATACAGTTAAAAGTTACTATAATGTGTGTACAAATTTTTACTTTATGGATTAAAAGGTCCTCTTAAGAAAAATTCTTGAATAATCGATGTTTTCGGCCTCCTGACTGTATATAATTCCTCAAAGAAGGTTAATTGAGAAGCCACTTAAAAAATTAATTTGTTGACCGGAATTATCCGCGATCTACATAAAAATATTTTTATTTTGGATTTAAGTACTCAAAAAAAGTTACATATAACGATATCTGCATCTTCATATAGTTCCAAATACTGATCACAGTTGGAATAAATCTTATTGTGCCTATTCAATTTAGATGCAACTAACAAACACATCTTAGGGAAACTATCTTAATTTTGCTTTTTGGCATAAGTGTATTGCTTTGGAAGGGGACTACTTTAAAGGCGATAAAATAAAAAGTTATGTATAATTTAAATTTGTTGTTTTATTGAGAATTTCTGGGTAGAATTATACCTGAGCCATATCTGATATGCCTCCAAAAATTAATTGATTTTTTATTTACTTTACAAACATTAAAATACATCATGATATTGATGGCCATACATTTAAATAATCTCCAATAAAGAATTATTTTTTTAGGACAAAATGTAAATAGCTATAGGGATACATCTGAAGACACCTCGGTCAGCAATATAACGACCTTAGCAAAAGGTTTTAAAACTGTATACAAGCCGAAAAAAGGAGGTCTTAGGTTTGCAGATCTGCTAGATAAAGTTTCTAGAATCAACCCAGAAATGAGAATTAGGTTTACGTCACCACACCCTAAGGATTTCCCAGACGAAGTATTACAGGTGAGTAACATATGATCTTTAAGTTATTTTTAACTTTAATAGGAAGTTGGCGGAGGCCAGTGTGTACCAATTGGGTTTCAGACTTCTAACCCCTTTAACCATGGGATTTGTAAAGTTAACGACAAGGGAATGACATGAAGGAAAAGGAAGGTTTCCACTTTACTTACAAGCAAAGAAAGAGTTCATCCAATGAGGACTACATTGTGGATTTCTTCATATTAAAAAAAGTAAAATATCCACTTTTGTATTTTTTCCCGTAGAATCTGAAAGAATACTACAGAAAACGATTTAAATTGATGCAAGTAGACATAAAATTAATATATTTTTAATGCCACTCTAATTGGTTCATGTTTAAAAGCGTCTCTTTTTTTCAATATGTCTTAATAAAAATGATTTCTTATTCATTTATATTAGCAACCGAATTTATTTAAATTATTTAAAAATTTGCGATTTAAATTTAAAAAAAGATAATAATAAATACCTGCAATGTCAAAACCTAAAAAGTCAGTATTGTATAAAAATCTGGCGTTTAATACCACCTTTAATACATATTGTGGTAATTATGTCATATACGGTTTTCTCTAGCTTCTTTAAAAAATTATAATTTCTTAGGTTACTTATTTTTATGTTTAATATAAGGCCCCATTTATGAACCATATGTTATTTTTATTTAAAATGATAAAAATTTGATATTTTTCGAAGTTGTCCCTTTTTAACATAGACAATCGACATTACTATTGGTTAGTTATTTGCTTGGTTTAAGAGGGGTTGGTCGCGTGACCATATTTGCACTGAAGCCTACATACAGACTTATTGTGCTTTCCTTTTTTGTTATAGAAGTCCACTTCCCTTTATTAGGTCTAATATTTTTCTACCAAGATGCCGAAGCGGAGTTCCGCTTTGCATGTTTCCTCCTCTTCCCCGCAAAGTCTGCATGTTGTGGGACCGTTATATATCCCCATTTTCTGCAAGTGTTTTCTTAGATGACAGTGGCCTGTCAAAAGTCCTACTACTTGTTTTAACTGAGTATGCTCCAGACGGAGGAGCTCAGGTTTTAGTCTTTTAATAGAATCGTCTAGCGTTGCCTTCACATTTGACCACATGATGCGTGCGATCGAATCAGATGTTGTTTTAGGGATCATCTGTCTATTGTTGTTTTCATCGCTTGTTTTGATAGTCCAAGGACTGGCTTTGGGTCATTGAACTTTATAGATGAGCCGCCTTTTGCTAGTTCATCTGGTTTTTTGTTGCCTTCTATTCCCATGTGTCCAGGAACGCAAAGGAGTTCTATCTTGTTGTTCCTGGCGGCAAGTTTTTTTAAGTCGTTTAGCCACTCCCTCTTGATTTTTGATGTAAAACGATGCGAATTCACCAGGCTTTTTGGGCAGCCTGACTGTCTTAGAGAATGCGTATGCATTTTGGTTGTAATACCACCTTTTCACATTCTCTTGAATACATGGTATACTGTGGCTTGCTTGCCTTATGTAAAAAGCTTTAAGTTGCTCTGGGCCTTACCCCAAATACGCCAGCACCCACTCCATCATCTATCTTAGAACTATTGGAGTACCAAACCAGGCCTCTGGAAAGTGATGGAGGTGTTCCCTTAATCCATATGTCAGAATCGCAGCTGACACTATATGATTTGTCAAAGTTGTAGACGGTTGTCATGTGAACTGATCTGATGTCCAAGAGCTGTTCGTCGATAATATCCGTTGTCCTTGTGTGAAAACACTATAAATTTCTTTATTTCAAGTATATTTACCCTTATTATTCTTTAATAAAACAAGTGGGATAGAAGTGAAACCGATTCGAAAAACTAATTCAGTTTTAGAGCACCCTAAGTAGAATTCTCACCTTTGACAAACTAAGTAACTGAATGGGAATTTGGACAACTTAGGTTCTTTAATAGTGAGAAACAATGCCTCAAGACAGAAGCTTCTGAAAAAGACAGAGGAAACAGGTTGCTCGTTCCCCTGTCTTCCTCAGAAGCATCTCCCTCATGAGGTGTGGGCTTCATATCACTGAAAAACCGAACAAGTAGCTAGCTTGAACACTATACAGCGCATTTCTTAGCATTACCCCTCTTTTTTAACACCCTTATATAACAGTTTATGTTCCTAAATGATGTTTATTTTTAGCTTATTAAATCTCAATCAAATATTTGCAATAATCTTCACATACCTGCACAATCTGGCAACAGCGCCGTACTGGAGCGAATGAGAAGAGGATATACGAGAGAGGCGTATCTGGAGTTAGTTTACCATATCAGAAAACGTATACCTGAGGTTGCTCTTAGTTCGGACTTCATTTGCGGTTTTTGTGGCGAAACTGATGAAGGTACGATTTATCCACTTAAAGTATTATGTTTTGATAAAAATTCCTATTAGACTATAATTATAGTCACTATAACAAGGGGTTTTCTAAAATGGATCTGGGTTAAATGGGAAGAACGAATTCACTCTGAAATTCTTACATTAAACAAGATCCAATCATCAGATTATTTGGCAGTTTAGCCCGTTTATAAACAAATAACATAAGAAATAAATATTTTTGTTTCTGCATTTGTTATTATTATTTATTTATTTAATTATTTATCAATGGTATACATCAGTTTTTACACGTTTTGATAATATTACATACTAATTATCAAAAAACAATTGGCTGTAAGGCATAAAAAAATATTCAAAAAAAATAGACACATCATTTAGATTTATGCAAATAATTACAATGATATTTTAAGATTATTCTAAATTGATGCAGTGACACAGGCATCTCAAAATTTAACCTTTCAAAATTACGCTACATTCTCGATATAGAATCATGCATACTATAGTTCCATGAAATTTAGGATAAAATAAGAAATTGCAGCTCGTCCTATGGGAGGCTAAAAATTGTAATCTGCTGAGCAAATACTTACAAACAACCAAACCATTAATAAGCTTAAACAAAAAGCATCTTTCAGCATATAGTTTTCTATTTCTTTAAGCTATCTATATTCAGTGTTTTTTTTTATCGCTACGCTGTAATTATAATGATATTAAAAAAGAAAATGATGTTTATTAACAATTTAAGATGGATATATAAAACAAAAGAACTTAAACTGCCGCAAAGTAAGGTTATGGACCCCATAATTTTCTTATGGAAAGTGGGTTTCGGTCAATTTCTTTCAATAGTTGCATACTGATTGTTCTCAACACGCTGATCAAAAGTCTCCACGGGCACAAAACTCGAAAATTCACCAAACCCGCGCAAAATTACCCTCAAAGATCATTGGGATTTTTCTTATGGAAAATGGGTTTTGGTCAATTGTATGTAACCTCCTTCCCCGATACCCCCTCACCGGACTCCAGACTCCAATCTCACCAAAAACTAAACTGCTTGTCCATATGGCAAGGTTTTGGGGAGAGGGGATTGTAAGCGGTATCAAATTATCGGGGTAACACGTGGTCATACAGCTGTCTGTGGAATGGAATTCATGGTATAATGGCTTTACTCCCGGCCAACAGGGAAGTGGAAGTTTTGGATGAGATTGGAGTCTGGAGTCAGGAAAGGAGGTACTGGGGGGTTACCTACCCCGTAAAAAATCCAGGTACAGAGGATGTCAGGCATTGGCTCTGTAACAATTTATGTGGCTACAATTCGACAACACTTTTAAAAAATTCCGCATAGCAATTGACCAAACTATCAGTTAAAACGATAGGAATACGACTTTCCCTTCTAAGTGCATGTGAATATCCTTTATAATTTTCGTCTACAACTTGTTTTTTAGAATTTGAGGACACCATAACCCTAATGGAAGAGGTAAAGTACAATACTGCTTTCTTGTTTCCCTATAGTATGAGAGAAAAGACAACAGCTCACCGAAGATTTGAGGACGACGTGCCGAAAAATGTTAAAATGCAGAGACTGCATAGAATGGTGGAAGTATTTAGGAGAAATGCGCTTGCAATAAATTCTTCTCAGATTGGTAAATAATTATTTATTAAAAAAGGGCTAAAGCTTATTGCACCAATGATTTTTTACCGTATCTAAAACTTTGTACAGGGTCATCCAATGAGCACTGAAGAGTGAAGATTAACAAAAAAAATAAAATAGCCATTTTGTGTATTTTATTTTAAAAATCACAAAAAAATTCCATTAAATTAAGCGTCTCATTTTTTACGATACCTTTCGATAAAACGAAATTTATATTTCTTATTTTTATTAATGAACTGATTAATTTAATTCATATAAGAAATTTACAATTTAAATTAGAAAAGAGAAAGAGGTATGAATAAATACTTGCAATGCCAAGGCAAAACAAAATAAATATTCTGTTAAAGTCTGGCGTTGATTACAACTTTTTATACACATTGTTGCAAAACATACAGGGTTAGGCATCTGGTATCAGGTATCACCTATTTTCAACTATCTGCTATAAGACTGAAAAACATTTTATTGGAAAAAAAATATATATAAATAACAAAATATTATGTGCAATTTATCTTTTAAAAATAACATCTTTCAAATGACAGACGATTTTCTATACATTTGTGTAATCTGTAAATAACATTTCTTCTCCAATATTACTTATTTCTTCTGAAATACAAAATTTTAAGTTCTTGAATGGTATAGGGACGCATTTTATAAATCTTTTCCTTCAAACATCCCCAGAGAAAGAAATCAGGAGCCGTCAAATCGGGGAAATTAGCTGGCCCTGTTATACTGTTAACCTGTGACAGACTGGGAATGCCCTCAGACATAATGCCTACAGCAACTAACTACAACCGGCCCTACACTGTAGTCTACTTACAAAGGGAAGACTGGAGTCGAAAAACGACCTATCTGCTCCGGGCTGACATCTATTGTTACACCGACGGCTCCAAAACCAAGGACGGTGTTGGAGCTGGAATATATGGACAGAGGCCGAGGGCAGAGTTTTCCTTCAGCCTGGGCACTTGCGCAACCATATTTCAAGCAGAGGTATTTGCTATTGAGATGTGTGCTAGAACACTAGTTGATCGGCACTGCACACGTAAGACAGTTAAAATATTCTCCGACAGTCAAGCAGCTCTTAAGGCTCTTAAATCCAGCGGTGCAATTCGAAAACCGTCTGAAATTGCAAGGATGCGCTGACCGGGTCAAAGCAACAAGGTTACCCTACTGTGGATACCTGGACATACCGGCCTAGAGGGTAGGTAGGTAGGTAGGTTTAAAGTGAGTGGACTTTTTACGCCCTCCACTGCGACCACTCGGTATGTGGCTCACACCTGTTTATATTTCTCCCAATAGGATCGGACTTCTAATGAATCCGATACCAGATTGGGAGAGAGTTCTTACATCTACTCTTAGTCGTGTCGCTACTGGACACGAGCACAATGTGTTCTTGGCGTCTCTGGCTCCTGGAGAGTATGACGAGCAGACGATTAGATCCATCATGCCCTCCTCTCCCGGTCTAGTGACGTCGGTAGCTACCAGGTCCTTGTTACAGGAACCAGAAGTTTTTTCTGAGGCCGCATCTCCGGCCTTATCCTATGAAAACGGTCCTATCCGCTTTCTGTTTAAACCCAGGGAGCCCTTTTCCCTATAAAGGCGGTTCTGTCCGCCTTCTGTTTGGATTCAGGGAAACCTTCGGGATGGATTAGCCCTTCCCCGTGAAACAGGCGCCGGTGACTTCAGGGGCACCTTACGAAACGGATTCACCCGTTTCGGTTGGCGCACCTTTGTCTCCTTGTGACCTTGAGTGGCACCTCTCGAAACGGATTTATCCGTTTCGGTCAGCGCACCTTTGTCACTTTTTTCCTATGAAAGCGGTTGTCCTCTTTCTGTTTGGAGCTAGAGAAGTAATAGTCCACCACGGCAGAGCCCCGCATTACCGCAGTAAGGCTAGATACTCTGAGAGGTCGCCCTATATCTCAGAGGCACCGTTGGGGACACCTGTTTAAGGCACAGGATGCGCAGACCTCCTCGCCAAAAGGGGGGCGGAGACAAAATTCACAGGGCCGGAACCGGTCATCGGTATATCTTATAGAATGGCCAAGCAGTTCATATCAGCTTGGACACAAAGAGAAAATCTTCAGTACTGGCATGGACTTCCGGGTCTCAGACACTCGAAGGCCTTTATAAGCCCACCGAACCAACAATGTACCGTCAAACTACAGGAGCAATCAAGGGTACACCTTTAAACTCTAGTGGTACTGCCACAATAGACTGATTGATCGCGGTGGAAGGGTGTTATACCCACTCACTTTAAACCTAACCTAACCTGGCCATGTTATGACCCAAGACCGGGGAACATTTTGTGCAACAAAAGTCGAGTTTGCCGTGTTGTATGTGCTGTGGTTTCATCTTCTGGAATCAAATATGATTAGGTTGTTTATTGTAACATTTTTTTTATTCTCTTCAAAAAATATGTCTGATACCAAATGTTGAAATACCACACCATACGGTGACTTTTTCATCATGGAGGAGTCTTTCATGAAGCTGTTGCGGATTTATATCGGACCAGCAACCATAATTTTGCTTATTCACATATCCGCTTAAATGGAAGTGAGCGTTTGTCTGACATCATCAAGATATAATTGGTTTTCATCCTTTTCTAAAATTTCTAAACATAGTCTACAGAATGCAATACGAAGTGGTTAACTTAACTTGTAAACAACTTGAATTTTGGATGAGTGGGAGTACAAATCACAATGCAGAATTCTTCGCAATGTCCTGTTGGAAATGTGCAACGCAAGTATCTGCCTTGATGCAGATCGATTCGGACTTCTTACTACAACTTGTCTTACCAGTTCAATATTTTCAGGTGTTCTGACTATATGTATACCTCCACAAAAATGTGATGCAACTTTCGCTCTAATATCAAAATATCTTACCCAACTCATTATGGTTTGGCGTGTTGAAATGTTTCCATGTCTTTCCACTTTAAATTCGCGACAAAAATTTCTTTGCACTTGCACAACTGAATTACTTAATATGAACTGTTTTACGACAAAAATTCGTTTATTTATCAAAAATTTGTCTATGACAAATCAAATTGCAAAAATTCACACATAATAGGAATGTGTCCACGGCGCACTTAAATAAATAGATGATATAGGTGCCTAATCCAGTATAATTAAATTAATTTTGTTGTTACTTAAAATGAAAAGGATTTTTTTAAATTGAAACGGATCCAAAAAAATGAGACTTTTTTAAAAACGACCCAATAAATAGTGTTTTCTATTTAAAAAAATGCTAATTTTGTGTCATATTTGTTAGGTATTCCTTTAGATTTTGGGATGCATAAGGTGTTTGCTTTACTTTTTTTCTAAAAACAAGGAAACTTACAAGTATGGGTCTGTTCACACAACAATCTAAAATAAATGTTTAATAATTTTAACCACTTTATAATATGGTAAAGAAATAATGCATCGCTACAAATGACATCGGTCATAAATGACACTCGTTTAAAATGGTATCTGTCAAACATGAGAATGGTTAGTAACATTTGTCACAAAAAATGATCATTTTTACTATGGTCATTTTAGTTAATTCCCAACCCTTGCAAATGGGGATCGACCGATACCGATATCGGTATATCTGCCTTCTAAGCCGATACCGGTATCGGCCGATATTTAAAGTGCAATATCGGCCTAATAAATATAGCAATAATAAGTATCCTAAATAATAAGGATTTTTTTTTAAAGAAATTAAGACAAAATTACTAAACAACTATATTTTTATTTTAAAAATACAAAAAAAACCATATGGAAAAAATTATACTCTTATATTTAATATTAAAAGGTAAGTTTTGGTAAGTTATTATGCAACAAAATTAAACTTTTTGCGTCTTCTGGGCTTAGGCGATTTCTTGCGCTTTCAAATATTTTACCAGCTAAAGAGAATAGCCACACTACTTGGTGGGGGTGCTAAGTATATTATTGCACATTTATACAACAGTGGAAACATTTCTTTTTTTACCCATTAAGTCACAGGATCTTCATTGTTCGATATTTTGGCTTATTTAATGTACATTTTACGTTCCCCTTCAATTTTATTAACTAAATCATTGGCTTCCCTATCTAATGGCGATTTACTTGCCTGCGTACTGGTTAATTCCACAAAGGGATTACAAAACAAACTATGAGAAATAAAATCAGGAATATTGTCTTGGTTTATTTAACTTGATTTCTTAGCAATTTTTGCCGGCCTCAGTAACAACCCAACTGTTAATATAAACTTTTTTCTTTTGCCCACCGATGAGCTAACAAATGCTAGCCGCATACAACTTGATATATGCGCACTGAGTCTGTGAGGAAACTGTCAAAAATCACACCCAACTTGCGAACATTATCTTTCTCTGGCAGAACCGTATTATCTACATATTTCTACATTAATTATATTTTCTACAGAGACCACATCTGTCTTTGGACCTAACACCATTACACAGAATTTTTGGAGATTAATCAGGAGGCAATGTTCTAATAATAATCTACTTAATAAATTTAGTTCTTTACTTAAGGTGTTACAGCCATTAACAGCATGGGCTCAATATAGCCGGCCACACACACAGGTACTTTTGAACGCTCTTGGCTCGTTGCATATCAGGCGCGCGGGTCTAGCTCGTATGTTAAGGGGAGAAAATACCCACGCGCCAAGTACGTACGCCTTGTGCGACGTCCAAGATAACAGGTCCCCTTGTTAAATATTTTTGCGTGTGTGGAGCGTTGTTATTGTTTAGCACAAATTTGTCACAATTTTATTAGGGCCGTCACAAGATTTCGAAGTAAGGATATTTTAACCCAATTTACAGAAATATATAGAAAACATCCCGCGCTCTGAATGATAAACAGCAAGAATTATACCAATAAAAATTTGAAAGGCAAAGGTCACCGTGAATTAATTAAGTTGTAAAAGCAAGCTAGAACAAACTCTGATAATTTGGTTTGTAAAAAAAAATAGTTGATACGAAGTTGCTTTAAAAAAGAATTAATAAAAGTGGAACAGTCTAAAAAGAATGTCGCTCCCGAGGATTATGTTTATACACCAGCCGAAACCTAAGCGTTGCACTCAACCGAGCTTCGGCTGACACAGACCTTCTCATTGGTGTATCTTGTCTAATCAGATATGGCCTTTACATATTTAGTAATTGATCAAAAGTTTTACAATCCATTCTTAAATAATTTTTGAAGTCATCTGGATTGTTTAGCCGCAACTCACTTAGCAGATTTAGGTGGGTGTATTTTTTCTTTTTTTTAGCCAATTTTTTTCAAATTTTCTTCTATTTTTTCTTTTGTCTATAATTTTAACATACGTTATGGCCATTGCGTTTTTATTATTATTCATTTTTCCGCCACCGTCAAGCCACACCAAAATATCAAACACGTTAGAAATCCAGGCTCGCTCTAATTTTGATCAAGTCTGCCAATATTTATGTCCATAAACACAAACTCTTGGCATGTACGTCAAAGAATCTCATCAAAGTATTTCAATTTAATATTTTCGTTAAAATAGCCGGCCACACACACAGGTACTTTTGAACGCTCTTGGCTCGTTGCATACCAGGCGCGCGGGTCTATCTCGTATGTTAAGGGGGAAAAATACCCACGCGCCAAGTACGCACGCCTTGTGCGACGTCCAAGATAACAGGTCTACCCTTCTTAAATATTTATGCGTGTGTGGAGCGTTGTTATTCTTTAGCACAAATTTGTTGCAATTTTTTAGGGCCGTCTCAAGATTTCGAAGTAAGGATATTTTAACCCAATTTACAGAAATATATAGAAAACATCCCGCGCTCTGAATGATAAACAGCAAGAATTATACCAATAAAAATTTGAAAGGCAAAGGTCACCGTGAATTAATTAAGTTGTGAAAGCAAGCTAGAACAAACTCTGATAATTTGGTTTGTAAAAAAAATAGTTGATACGAAGTTGCTTTAAAAAAGAATTAATAAAAGTGGAACAGTCTAAAAAGAGTGTCGCTCCCGAGGATTATGTTTATACACCAGCCGAAACCTAAGCGTTGCACTCAACCGAGCTTCGGCTGGCACAGACCTTCTCATTGGTGTATCTTGTCTAATCAGATATGGCCTTTACATATTTAGTAATTGATCAAAAGTTTTACAATCTATTCTTAAATAATTTTGGAAGTCATCTGGATCGTTTAGCCGCAACTCACTTACCAGATTTAGGTGGGTGTATTTTTTTCTTTTTTTTTAGCCAGTTTTTTTTCGCATTTTCTTCTATTTTTTTCCTTTGTCTATAATTTCACCAAACGTTATGGCCATTGCTATATTTTTTTATTATTATTTATTTTTCCGCCACCATCAAGCCACACCAAAATAGCTGGCCACACACACAGGTACTTTTGAACGCTCTTGGCTCGTTGCATACCAGGCGCGCGGGTCTAGCTCGTATGTTAAGGGGAAAAAATACCCCCGCGCCAAATACGCACGCCTTGTGCGACGTCCAAGATAACAGGTCTACCCTTCTTAAATACTTTTGCGTGTGTGTAGCGTTGTTATTGTTTAGCACAAATTTGTTGCAATTTTTTAGGGCCGTCTCAAGATTTCGAAGTAAGGATATTTTAACCCAATTTACAGAAATATATAGAAAACATTCAGCGCTCTGAATGATAAACAGCAAGAATTATACCAAAAGAAATTTGGAAGGTCACCGTGAATTAATTAAGTTGTGAAAGCAAGCTATAACAAACTCTGATAATTTGGTTTGTAAAAAAATAGTTGATAGAAGTTGCTTTAAAAAAGAATTAATAAAATGGAACAGTCAAAAAGAGTGTGCTCGAGGATTATGTTTATACACCAGCCGAAACAGCTTGCTGGCTGGCACAGACCTTCTCATTGGTGTATCTTGTCTAATCAGATATGGCCTTTACATATTTAGTAATTGATCAAAAGTTTTACAATCTATTCTTAAATAATTTTGGAAGTCATCTGGATCGTTTAGCCGCAACTCACTTAGCAGATTTAGGTGGGTGTATTTTTTTCTTTTTTTTAGCCAATTTTTTTCGAATTTTCTTCTATTTTTTCTTTTGTCTATAATTTCAACAAACGTTATGGCCATTGCTATATTTTTTTATTATTCATTTTTCTGCCACCGTCAACCCACACGTCTGCCAATATATATGTCCATAACACACACTCTTGGCATGTACGTCAAAGACTCTCATCAAAGTATTTCCATTTAATATTTTCGTTAATGGACGACAGCGTTCTTGGCTCGCGTGCTTTGCATGGGGCGTGCTAAAATCTTCTCCAAGACGCTATGTGCGTGGCTGGCTAATCAGATGATAGATAAACTTGCGTATGGTAATATTGAGGAGTGCATGATTCCAAAGCATTTGACAGAAATAAAGTATAAATGGCACATAAGAGTTATAGGGGACGACACCTTAGTACCAATTCGTACAGCCTGCTATCTGTGAGACAGATAATAAAAAGCACCGCAGATTTACTTTTTGTCTACGACAACCCATGAAGGCTTGTATAAAACCTAAATACTAGGTAACATGGGTGCGGGTTTGCGCATTTCCTAAATTTTATATTGTGCAGCGCAAGTAACGGCCTTTTCGGCTCTTATTGGTTAATTCAAAATCTAATCAATCATAACTTACTGTTGTAAAATCTAATGCCTAACCTTTTGACGTTAAGCTCCTAAGTATACTCGAATATAACGCGGCGCATAACGCAACTTGATAAAACAAAATTCATTGTATCACAACGTAATTTTATATGTACAGGGTGGCGCATTTTGGTTGTATTTACGGGCTATTAAGAAAACTGTAAGAGATAGAGCAATTATTTTTGTACATTTTTGGACGGATTTTTAAAACAAATATAAATGTGTAAAATTTAACTGAGCCGTAAAAATGTAGATATACTTTTAACACTCTAAAATGTCAAATTGAGAATCTTACATTAAAATATATTTTTTTAAATTTTAGGTAAACTTCACTTAGTCCTAATTGAAGGTTTCAGCAAAAGATCATTGAACTATTTGCAAGGTCGTAACGATAATAATATTAAAGTCATCCTACCTGGCAATGACCAGGTCCCTTCCAAAGATGGTACTACATATAGATATTTGAAAGTAGGCGATTATGTCGCTGTACACATAAACTCGGCAACATCTCAAGTATTAAAAGGTAGGTACAGTTATATTAATTATAAAACTAAATTAATTTGGCTTACTTAACTATAAAAATAATACTTAACACCAAATCGCTGTGTTAAGATTTCACTTATTGGAAGAGGTAGAAAACTAGAAATATCTTCGATTTGCGTTTTGTCTGGCATAATTTTAAAATATGTTTTTGTATTGGAGGCTCCTGCAATTTATTTATTTTTTAATACTGCTTTGTTTTTTTAACGTCTAACATATAAAGTACAAAGTCATCCAACGAGGACTGGACAGAGCCATTGTAGTCCGGGAGGCCACCGCAAAAAAGCTGGCCAATAATAGATACGCATGAAATATTCAAGGCCACACTGCTGCCTCAGCCGGTTTAAATTGCATTTTTTACCAAAAAAAAATCGTGAAAAATCGGTTTTTCAATATAAATCGAAAACTATTAATTTTAGGAAAAAAGTATATAATTTAAATTAATGGTCTACTGAAACTACGTTAATTTTGTTTAATAAAATGTTTTGTAGGTCTTTTAGTTTTTGAAATATTAACATTTAAGTTTAAGATAAAAACGCAAATATCTTTGAAACTAAAAGCGTTACGAAAAAATGTGTTAAACCAAAAATGTTCGTTTTGATAAGCTTAATAAAAAAGGTTATATACGCATTTTTTTATAAATTAAGTAATAAAGGAGATATAAGCAAAAAAGTGATTTTGGCCATAAAAAATTTCGCTATTAACAAGGTTGTTTTGGTACAAGTAAGCATACCAACTTCGATCCACTTAAAACTTTAACTAAAACAAAATTGAAACTTATAGGTTATTAAGCGTTAACCTTTTAAAACATTTCTTTTATTAAGCTATCTGCTTCTTCTAGGCTTAAAGCTTTTTTTATTTAAATTATTGTACTCATATTTACCTATTTATTTACCACTTTAAAATATAACCAAATTTAATTTTAAACATTAGTCCAACCGAAAAAAAAAATGTGGGTGCTATATACCTGGCAGGACGCTTGCTATTTCTCTATGTCCTATGTGGGTATTATTTGAATTATTTGACTGAAAGCCTAGAAGATGGTTAACAGTAAATAAACTATACTAATGTAAAAAATATGATTAGAATTTTCTTTAGATCATTTTGAATGAGTAACTGTCTTTATAAATTATTAATATTAATATTTAAATCGATAATAAAAATATTTAAACGATGAGCTATACACATAGTAGCATAGGAGAGCGTCCTGCAAGGTATATAACACCCAGATAGAGAAGGTCCTTATTTCTTTTTTAATAACATAGAGTTTAAATTTCCTTTTAATTAAAGTTTCAAGTGGATCGAAATGGCTTCAGTTATTATACCAACAAAATTAAATAAAATATCCATGCCACCATATTGTTCCCCAATGCCTCGAGGCACCTGTGTATTACTTTATTTTGTTCAATGAATAGAACATTTTAAATCAAAACCAAAACTAACCAAAAAAATATTGTTATTAGCGGAATTTTTAATAGCCAAAATCACTTTTTGCTTACATCTCCTTTTCTTTATTATTTGTTTTATAAAAAAATGTATATAACCCTTTTAATAGACCTACAAAAAAGCATTAATCCTTTTTTCGTAGCTCTTAAAGTTTTTGAGATGTTTGCGTTTTTGTTTTAAATTTAATTAATATCTTAAAAACTAAAATAACTACAAAAAAATTTATTAAACAACGTGATTTTTTGATTTTATGCCTTTCTCCTTAAATCAATAGCTTTCGAGTTATATTGAAAAAACCGATTTTTAAAAATTATTTTTTAGGTCACAAAAATAATGCAATTTGAACCCGCTGAGCTGAGGCAGCAATGCGGCTTTGAATTGACTATAGTTCATAGTAATTTAAAAAGTATGTTTCATGCGAATCTCTTATTGGCCAGTTTTTTTGCGGTGGCCTCCTGAACTATTTGCTTTTTTTATATTTAAAAATAAATGTGAAATAGCCATGTTGTATATTTAATTCTGTATAATCCTTGAAAAACATTTAAGAAAATGATCTGAATTGAAACGAAAGAAATATGGCATAAAACTAACATTAACATACAATACACAATTATCATTAAATCAGGTTTGACCTTGAAATAACCCTAAAACACTCAAGATTACCCCAATATAGCCATAAGATATTCCGTTGGATTTTCTACAATTTTCGTATTTAAAATTATTTTCCATACAGCTTAATTTCATTTTTTATCAGATGTACAGGGTGACGCCTTTTCAATGGATTTTCGGGGTATTGGGAACACTACAAGAATTAGAGCAAATCTAATGGCACGGAACACAAGTTCAATTTTTGAAATAACTGTAACTCAAATTTTGACGATCTCAGTACACCTCTGTATCTTGGTTGTTAGTCTTGGGTAAAAATGGAAAAGAACGGTAAATGGCATATTTACGTAGGATCCAGTGGTGTATCTGATATTTTTTTAATGTTTTAGTTTTAAAGATATAAATAGCACATCCTGTATTTTATTTGACTTTTTATTATCCCATAAAATTACTTACATATTCACACACTTTAAATTTAATTCCAAAGAAACTGGTTATTTGTAAAAAAATTTAAGGGAACACCTTATAATATTCAAATGTTGCACACCCTGTATAAAATTAAGTATCTACAATGCACTAAACTTATCAGTCCTTAAGTAATTGGTTTAAAAAAAAATAATTAATAATATTTTTAAATTATTAGTTAATTGCATCTCAAAAACTAGAAACCTAAAAAACAAATATAAAAGTTGTAGACATCTTGGGGTGATTTCATGGTCGACCTTGAAAGGACCGCCGACCAATATCAGCATTCCGAGCAAGAGAGCAAGGTTGTACCCTTATCTTCTTTCTCTTTCGTACGTCTTGTTCGCTAGGCTAAGGGGCAAGGCTGCCACTAGTAGGTATATTCCCGAAGGTTCAATCGTATCCACACTTATAATACATACTGTATCTAATTTTTTTTACAATAAATTTGATTAACCTAATCCATGGAAATTAACGAGGGGCATCTACATGCATGGGTTGCATGAATTGTACCAAAAAAAATTCTGTTCTTGATACCTTTTTGTATTTTTCAATTTTATAACATTAGACAGGGTGTGAAAAGTATGATGCGCAGATTTTAATGGGCAATAGTGGAGCTCAAACCAAAAACACATGGGTCAAAAGTTAATTTTTTCAAAATATGGCTTTTCAAAGTTTAAAAAAATTGCCAACACTTCGCCGGCTTCATCGCAGCGAGTCGAACGTCGAACGTTTTTTGCGAGGTTTTACGTATTTACACTTTTTTTAAACAGATGTTTATTTACATAAAAATCAGGGTTGTAAAAAATCATGATTTAAAAAAAAAACAAAAATCGCGATTTAAAAAAAAAATCATGATTTTTTTGATTTTTTTTTTGTAAATATCACAATCGAAGTTTGTAACGTGTCCTTATTCTTAAACATTCACCTATCTCCTAATATTTTTCTTTTATAAACTTATATTAAATATTTACGGATAAAGCACTTGCACTTTCTTGAAAATTCCTGTCAGAACACGCAGATTTACCGGTCTACATAAAGGGGAGGAATGCGGACGGGCGTCATTTCCTAGTTAAGATCTGTGCGCGCGAGCATTGTTTTTACGTCTAACTGAAAATTTTTATTTTGTGTAAAATATAAAATATAGTTTTTGAATATGTCGTTTCGAAAAGTGGTAGAAAGAAAGACCTTATCTGGCAGTTTTTCAAAGAAAAATCGGGGAAAGCGGAGGAAAACCGGATGTCGCGCTACATGTAAAAAATGTAATTTGGAAATGCAAGGATTGGTGGAGAGGATGAAAAAGCACTGGGAAAATGTAAAAATGTAAATAATGAAGACATCCATACTATCGATACTTATAGTGACTCGTCATTCTCGTCAACGTTATCACAATCACAATCAGTTTTAACCGTAAGTACCTTTTTAATTATTTGTTAATTTTTAAAAATGGTGTTGAAATATTTTTCCAATTTTCCATGTTTGGAAATTTTTAAAAACTTATTTTTACAACAATGTGATCAATGTGTTGGTTTCTGGTGCACTTTATGTGTCACGGAATTTCAAAATTTTTGAAAATGTTTTGGAATTGATACGTTTTTTAACACTACACACTATTTGCAACAAAAAATTCTTGGACGAACAATATTTTCTGAAAAAAAATACATTTTTTTTTATTTTTTATCCAAGTAACTATTAAGGTATGTAACTATGACAACACAACACCTTTTATTTCTCAAAAAAGTGGCTCATTCAACGATTTTTTATTTTTTGCTTTAAATTAAATCGATTCTATTTGACGGGCTCTATCAAACCAAACTAGAAAAATTATAAAATTCCGTGACACATAAAGCGCACCAGACCCAATATGTTTTCTTAGATACTTTACATACATCTATCATCTATGGACAATTGAAGCCTCATATTGTTTTTTTTTTTATTGCAGGTACAACGTACTTCAAGCATAAATACGTCACAAATTCAAACTGAACAAAACTTTCAGCAAGCAAGTACGTCGCACTCAGTGAGAGAAAGAAAAGAATGTAATACTGACAATACTGACATTACTGACACAACTTCTTCTGGATCTCTGATGTCTTTTGTTGTACGTAGTAGTAAGCCTGCCAAAAATGAAATTGATAAGCAGATTGCCAGAGCCCTCTATGCAACTAATAGCAGTTTCATCTGCCTGGAGCAATCCGAAGTTAAGAAAGCTATAGCACTACTGCGACCTGGATATGTACCGCCCAGTCGAAACGATGTGTCAGGCAGACTGCTTGATCAAATATATCCGAAGAAAGAAGCAAATGCTTTAAGGGGTTGTCTAGAAGTAACGTTTGTCTTTCACTCGATGGATGGTCTAATGTGCATAATGAACCCATAGTATGTGCAACAGTTACTGCAGAAAATGGCTCCTCCTTTCTATTCGACACTGTAGATACAACTGGGCATCCACATACATCCGACTACTTAACAGAAATTGCAGCAACCCTTATAAACAAACTAAAAACCGAGTATGATTGTAGAGTGACTAGTTTCGTGACAGATAATGCAGCTAACATGTCTGCAATGCGAAATGAAATAAAGGCATCTGATAAATTCAATGTAATAGCATATGGCTGTGCTACACATATACTAAATTTATTATGTAAAGAATCGTCGATATAAAAGAGCATGTAGTCCAAATCGTAAAGTACTTTAGGAACAATCATTTTGCATCTGCAACATATGCCAAAGAAGGAGGCAAAAAACTAGTCATACCTAGTGATGTTCGATGGAACTCGCTTGCAGACTGCTTGCAAGTATTTACCGAATCATGGCCCATACTTTTTAGAATCAGTGAAGAACACAAAAAAAAGATTGACAGTATTATCAAGGAAAAAATTTCAAACATTCATTTAAAGAGAAGTGCTGAAGATTACTAAAATTTTAAGCCAATTTCCATTGCCATAGATAGGTTGCAAAAGACCGACGCCACTATTTCAGATGTTGTAGAGCAATTTAAAATATTAGAAGATTACTTTGAAGAAACTAATCTGTCATTACATTAACTGCAAAAATTTAAAAATCGATATAATGTGTATAACCCCGTATCATTTGCTGGCATTTCTTATCGACCCAACGAAAACACAAAGTTTGACATATACTGAAAAAAATATTGCATTACAAACTGCAAAAGAACTGTATCCAGATAGTGGTTTATTACCACTAATCATCAAGTTTCTTGCCAAATCAGAGCCTTTTAACGATATTATGTTTCAAGATGATATCCTGAAAAGCGTAAAACCTATTGACTGGTGGAAATCACAACGAAACGCAGATATTATTGAAAAAGAACTTCCCATAATTACACAACTGCTCTGTGCAGCTGCTTCGTCTGCATCAGTAGAGAGGATATTCTCAACATTTGGTTTAGTGCACTCTAAACTACGCAACGATTAGGTACTGAAAAAGCTGCCAAACTAGTGTTTCTTTACAAATATTACAATTAAATTTGTTTTTTGTTTCGAATATTTTCTGCAATAATACTTCTATCTATGTGTTCTTGTAATAAATTAATTTACTATACTAACGTAATTTATTTTTGTTTCGATTTTTCTTTATAACCCAAATTATTTTTTTTTTTATAATTTTTATTTTTGATAAAAAATCAAGTGATTTAAATCGTGATTAAAATCAATTGATTTAAATCCTTGCAACCCTGATAAAAATAATAAAAATTACTTCTTGCAATTTATTTTGATATTTAATTTGGAATTAAAGTTAAGTAAAAAAACAACAAATTGTTTGGTTTTTATTTATAATTAAAAAATAATTGTACTTACCACAAAATTAGGCTGAATATCTATTTTAAGATCACAAATTATTATGTTTTAAAAAGTAATTTTTAATTTTGCTTGAATAGGTTCCCGTTTTCAAAACTCTTTGGTACGCCTGTATTATGGTTCTCCTTAATGGATGTAGCCGTCTGGAAATCTTGCACGGTAAATTTGAGCTGCTAGATTACCATTTTGGTTTGCCCCGTAAATTAATAACATATCGGCATATTTTCCCGATTTAAAAACATTTTGACCTACAACTGACAAACATATCGCCACCAGTACGCACAATGTAGGAAGTTTTTGGATAGCGCTGTTGCCAATTGTTTTTTAAAGTTTTAACTGGGGATTTTTTTATTGGTAGATTGAAACAAAACTTAACTTATTTTACTAGCAAATAAATCTACGATTGATAAGTGATTGACGAAAGTTTCCATTGTTAAGGTTTTCAGAAATAATTGCTACCAAACTTTGTAACTTTGATATCGCTAGACAAAAATCTGTCAAGTTTTGACACATATGTCATATAAACTTTTTGACTTGTTTTGAGCTCCACTATCGCCCATTATACTTTTACACTCTGTAATATTATTTTTACAGTTGTTACAAATATGTTTTGTTTTAGGTATCCC